>BQNB010014330.1:33374-75342 GCA_026074375.1 Tanacetum coccineum
CTTGTCATGCAGGACATTGCTTGGTTGATGTCCATTACTAGCCTACCCATCTGAATCAAGGGTGTACTCGCTCACGAGGATGGTAAAGCCATGAACCGTGCCTATGTGACAATTTCGCTAGGGCTCCAAAACTCTAACTATATTTGTGCTATGTGATGCTTGGAAGGCATTAAAGCTGTTGAAGTTGGAGTTGATGGAATCATAGTTTCAAGTCATGGAGGTCGACAGCGAGATTCTGTTCCAACCACAATTGCTGATCTACGAGAGGTGATCTTGTAAAATTTAATCATCACTTACCAACTACAAACACAAACTAACAATTTGTCAGGTTTGCAGGTGGTACCTGCAGTCAAAGGGCGGATACCAGTTCTCCTTGACGAGGAATAAGGCGAGGAACAGATATGTTCAGTGCTTTAGCTCTTGGCGCACAAGCTGTTATGGTAATTCACCTACAACTTCAGTAATGTCTCAAAAACCTAGTGATCTCTTATAGTCATCCTCGTTATTTTGATATTGCAGATTGGAAGTCCGGTTGTGCACGGGTTGGCAGCGAAGGGGGAGCATAAGTTACAAGGGTGATTGAAATGCTGAAGGAGGAACTCGAGCTTACCATGGCTCTCTCTGAGTGTACCACTCTCAATGATATAACCAGCAACCACGTCAAGACTGAGATCATTACTCTCCATTGCAGACTCTAGTTTCAGACGGTCTAACAAAGATAATAAAGCTACTATACTATTATTAAAGTTTGAAACAGATGCATTATGCTGAGTTTAATACTATAAAACGTCGATATGTAAACATTAGACTGTCCCAGGTTCAGGCGTATGTACATCCATCCTTCCTAAATACTATTCTCCGTTATACAAACTTGATATCTGTGTAACAGAGTGTTGTATCAAAAGGCCATGAACCAGTAAAATACTAAAAACATTAGATGACAAATGTGAGACAAAAAAAAACTTTAAAAATAGTGCTAGCTGCTCTTGTTGACACCCTGCATATCCATTGGTGAATTGGTCATGCTACTGACGGATCCCATTGTCTGTGAACTCAACTGTGGGCTAGGGGGACATGCACCATCTTGATTTCCTGAGCTCATTGGAGGGTGAATAGCGCCAGAACTTAACTGTGGACTCATTGGAGTTCGCTGGCTCATTTGCTGGGGGCTAGCCTGTTGTTGCTGTGCTATTCCCATCGATGGTGAACCAACCTGTTGCTGAGGCGGCGAAAGAACTGCCTGTAGTGGGGAAGTTGTTTCTTGCTGTTGCTGATGTGACAACTGCTGCTGCTGCTGTTGTGGTAATTGCTGTTGTTGTACGTTCATCTGCTGTTGCTGTTGCTGTTGCAATTGTTGCTGCTGCTGCTGTTGTTGTTGCTGTTGCTGGTTCATGTAGACATTCATGCCGCCGGGCATCAACTTTGGCGGGGCCATAGCAGTTCGCTGCATCGGATTCATGTTGTTCATGTTATTCACGGTATTCATGTTGTTCATGGTGTTCATGTTGTTCATGGTGTTCATTGTGTTCATGGTGTTTGCTCGGTTCATACTGGGACCCAGCATTGAGTAATTGCTGGACCCTGGAAGCACCTGCCTATTAGCACCCGCCAACCCAGTAATATTACCGGATTGCCCGCCGGCCCCTCCTAACATATTTCTGTTCTGTGCCATTCTGAGCTTTGTAGTCATAATGGCAGCTTGAGCTGGTGTTATCATCCCAGACCGAAGCTGTTGGCTTATTACATTACTTATATTCGTAGCCTGGCTCATATTAATCTGGTTCTGCCCCATACTATTTCCCATGCCCGAAATCGCCCCTGCCATTGGTGGTGAAATTCCACGATTGCCCCCCATTCCCATCACATTCCCCATCCCTTGTATCCCCACCATACTATTCCCGGTATTTCCTCCCATCCCAACGTTCCCAAGCCCCATCATCATTTTCCTCTGCATTTGAGGCTGTTGTTGTTGCTGCTGTTGCTGTTGCTGCTGTAAAATCTGAAGCTGAAGTGGGGATTTATTAAGCATATGACCCAATTGTTGCATGTTCGAATTTTGTCCCATTGCATTTAAATGCGACAATGGATTTGATGCAAGCATCATAGCTGACGATCTTTGCAGCTGTTGTTGCATCAAGTTATGTTGGTTTTGTTGTTGGAAAGATGGTTGTGACTCAGATTGCATAGGCCTTGATGTTTGCATCGACACCCCACCTTGAGGGATTTGCATATTTGCAGGAGGATGCATCCGTGCACCTGCCAATGGCATGCTCTGGGACGTCATCATTGATGTATTATTCGTTCCACTGTCACTTGGTTTTGCAACTTCATTAGATGGTTGGCCTGAAACGGTTTCTGGGATATCAGAATTGGGGGATAATATCCCGGATGCATTATTATTATTAGGCTGATCACCAGAAGAACGAAGTGGGTTGATTGGTTTTGGTTGGAGATGATCGCCGTCAACACGGTAACCTTCACGTGATATCTGCACAAACAGATCATAGTATTATTATCTTCATACGAGATATAATGTGAAGATTATCCACAAAATTCACAAATTTAACTATACCAGTGTGCAGAATTGGGCTGCAAGCAAGTCCGCAACATGCTATAGCATCAAATCAAATGAAAAGTCAGAAAATATTAATAAATGCCATGAATACAATATACGCATATTTAAGGCAAGAAACTTTAGGTTCGTCATATTTTGGGTAATCGACTTTCATTTGCTTGCTATATTAAGTTAACCAGCTTCCAATTTTTCTAAATCCGGCAACTGGTAAAATGGTCATTTCCGCTTCGTTGTACAATTTCCTACTTCTAGTTACCTACGTCAGGTTTTCAGATTACCTAAAATAGAAACAACCTGAAAGTTTGTACCTTTACAGGAGAGAAACTTTAATATGTACATTATAACCTAGATCTAAATTTCATATTTGCTAGTTACAATTTTATGTCAATTAGCCCCACTGATTTACACAATTACACGAAGTTTAAACACGATTATAAGGGAGCTTATAGTACCATAACCTTATATTCAAGATCAAAATCAATAAGGAAACTCACAGTATTTGGAAGAGTAGGAAGGCATTCTTCTGATGCCAAGTAATCACATTCATCATGTTCACCATAATGCATTGCTACAGTACCATCATCTCGCTTCTCTGACAATATCATTCTAGTTCGCGACTTCGGCACAAGTGAGAACCCGTTTCCTGGAATAATAGTCGAGAATAAATGATTAGTCAAAGTTGATGTTCAGATAAGCTAAACATATTAGCGTTATACTCCAACAAACAAACCTTGGAGTACACGTTCACTCTGCACAAAATGCAAAACTCTGGTCTTGCAAACATTCATGCTCCCTCCCACAAGCGACTTGGACAGAGGCATTTTACAGGTTTCATCTTTGGGAATCTCGTTATTTTGATCATTGAAAAGACAATTATTCAGCTGCTGAGTAGGAAATGATGTAGTATTTTTGTACTCATCAACCTTGTTCTTTTTGTTGTTGAGTTGGTACCTGCAAAAGTATAACTAATTAATCATGCACAATATTGATATATGTAAAGACAACACTAAAAGGAAAGGATTATCATGTATTAATCATACTTGACAGTCAACATCTCGATTTTGGAGAACTTCTCGCGCATGCTTTTATCAGCCTCCTTTCCGACATGTGGACTGGTGGCGTTAAAGGGTCCACTCATGTTACCTACACTAGCAGGAGATCCTACCCCACTCACGGCAGGGGTTTTTGGGAGAGAGGTAGTCCTCCTGGCTACCATTTGAGCACTAGAAGTCATTGATCCTGCACCTGCACCACCAACTGTGGGAACTGAAGTCACAGCTGACTTGTCCCTTTGGGATGATCCCATTGCCCCTACACCATACTGCCCCCCCATAGATCCACTGGAAAACTCCCCAGATTTTGATGACAAGGGAGACTGAGGCAACGCACCACCAGAGACACGGGGACTTTGTGCTGATTTCCGTCTCTGAAACTGCTCCTCTTTTCTAGAATTATCCAGATTGTTCCATGGGGTAGGCGGGAAACTGGATCGTGCGAACTGCTGAGTCATCCTCTGTTGCTGCTGCAATCGTGGGTCAACATCTGAATCCACCATATGCATATTCCGATTTAGCTCGGTGTCAGGCTCTTGTTTTAGATTGTATCTCATTCCTGATTGACCCATTGTAAATTGTTCCTGGTTGAAACTACCATCAAACGGATACTTTTGAACGCCAGCAGTGTTAGCTAACTGACCCCCTCTCACCATCGATTGCTGCTGCTGTTGCTGCAAGATTGAATTCTTCCACTGAGATTCGGGTGTGTTAAATCCATCCATCTGTTGCTGTGGTTGTTGTTGTTGAACACCTTCGAGACCCATGGAGTTTGTCCTAGCTCTTTTACTCAAATTGGTCATCGGTGACAGCTGTCCATCTTGGTTCTCCCTCTTAGCATCACCATATGTGTTCATCATCATGTCTGACCCATGATCTTGCATAACTCTCGCGTTTCCAGCACCCATTTGATATTTTGATTGATAAGAGAGTGAAGGCGATGCTGGAACAGATGAAACCATATTGCTAGGACCCACATTTTGAGTAGTCATATTCACAAGATCAGATTGCTGCACAATTGGTCCTGAATTTGAGTTTTCCATGCAAACCTTCTTCCCTTGGACCGGATGGTCAGAACCAGACATCAGCCTCAACCTCTTCCGTCGGAGATCCCGAATATTTAGGTTTAGCTGAAAAAGCAAATAAAATTAGAAAATAAAGCTCTCGCCTTTGTAATTAAGAAGTTACAAACGCTTACCTTTGAGGGAGTTGGAGTTTTACAGAGTCGATCAAAGTTGGGTGTCGGGTCAAGATTAAGCTTCGGTTGTAGGGCCATCAATATACGGGCCTCAGCTTCCTAAAATCCAATTTGATTAAACATTAGATTGACTTGTATTTTCATACGAATATTTACTGTACTTCATAATAAATAATGCTCACCATTAAATCACCGTAAGTCCAAGAACTATCAGAAATCGAAGGAATGTCCTTCACCACGTTCTCTAATGACATCTTAAGGCGTATTTTGGTAGTAGTAGGGGTTGATACATCAGCAGATGAACCATTATTAACTCCTGATTCAGTACCACAATTTCTGTAATCCCGCACCTGCAATATTTCCCGTTAAGTTTAGGTTTTCCATCTCTGTTACCATATAGCCGGCCTGTATTAAGTTTTAACAGATATGATTACTTACCTCGCAAGCAACTGCCCCCTTAATATATTTGCATGGTATGTCATCCAAGAAATCAGCAGGTAACAAGCCACGCTCAATAGCCTTCAAATACAATAGCAAAACATGTGATTGAACACAAATCACTCATTGCAAATGTCATACAAATTGAATATAAGCATAAACAAGTGTGAAGATTGTAGCTTACCAAAAATAGGCTTTCTGATGTCCTATCATACGGATGCAAAAACTTCGGATCATCTTGTACGGCAGCTTGAAGCCCAGCCCGACTCTAAAAAGATGACAAAGCTAGTTCAAAACAATGACTAAAAAACAAAAAGCTCTTAAATTTCCGTATTTTTAAACCAAAACGGAAAAGTTAACACAATATACAACAAACCTCAGAGGGATTCCCAATTGAATAACCATCAGGAAACAAGTTTATAAAGAAAGAAATATCCGCATCTGACAAAACACGAAAATAAAACTATTAGCAAATGCAAAAAAACAACAACCGCAACAAAAGTAAGCGCTTTCGCAAGATACCTGAAAATACAGCATTATCGTCCTCACCACCTTCAGTCACATCATTAACCTATACACATATCATAACAAATTACAAATCTATTCAACTTCCTATGAACAAGACATAATCATTTCTATATAAATCCCGGTTCTTATATTCAATACAAAATCAACTACGAGAAATGTTTGGGACTACTTATAAAGAGCTTATTTTTAGGCAGCTGATAAGTACTTATTTAGGGGATGTTTCTGCTTAATTAGGAACTTATAAGCTGATTTTGAAAATATTGTCTGGATTTGCTTATTTTGTATACAATGATACAATAACCGGAAAAATAATGACTTGTTGGAAAATATCAAATTAACGTTAATTCCAACTTAATAAACACACTTTTTATAAAGTATATAAGCGGAAGCCATTTGGATAACACAAAACTTCTTCGGCTTTAAGGGGGTGTCTGTTTAAGCTTATTTATGGGGTTATGTATGAGCTTATCATTTTTTTTGCTTATATTGGGACTTGGGTTTATATAAGTTTTATTCTGTCGTAACAAACTTATATAAGCCCACAAGTTTTAAAAAAAAAAAGCCGAAAAAATTGAACTTATGAAATATAAGCCATAAACCCGTAAATAAGCGTAAACAGCCGGCCTATGGCTTATTTGGTTTTGTGCTTATGTTTGATAAGCTCAATTTTTGTGGCTTATGTTTTGAAACTTTTCGGCTTATATAAGTTTATTATTATGACAGAATAAAACTTATATAAACACATAAGTCCCGATATAAGGAAAAAACGATAAGCTCATAAGCCCATATATAAGCTTAAACAAACACCCCCTAAATTAAGCACAAAAAATAAGCAATCCCAAACCCTCTTAAGCATTTTGAAATAAGCAAGTTCCTACGAATATATATACCAGAAAGTGGTTATTAAATAAGCAATCTAAAAAGAAAAGATACCTTTGGCTTTAAAGCAGACAATTTGGTATTAATCTGAACATCTTCATTTTGATTTTGATAAGCAGAATCAGTTAGGGCTTGAGGCTTAGGTTTAGGATGAAACCTTGCACCTTGTTTCGATACCTTAAACGAAACCCTCATTTTTTTTTATTTTTTTTTTATAACATAATTTGTTTGATTTTGGTTTTTAAGAAGACGAAGAAAAGGATGTGATTTGATTTGATTTGGGTTTTTTTAGAAGTGTATATGAGTGTACGACAGTTTTCTTTTGTAGTTGTGTATTCGAAATTGCTTTTGGCAGATTAGGGTACAGATTTTGTAAAGTAATGTACATAAAGTGAAAGAAGGTTGGGAGTGGAGGGAGTAGTTTTGGGAGTGTGATTGACTTTGGCTTGTGAAGACTGTGTTTTGGTCGCATGATACGGTGTTTCATCAAAATTACTACTTTCTCAACATTCATTCAAAACTTATGATCAAGGGTTTAATGACTTTTTACTATTTTAAAAAGTTTTTAAATCATTATGTTAAAAGTTTTTTATAAATAATTTGTTAAGAGCATCTTCAATCCGTAAGGCTGCCCACTATGATACTAGGTCCCGACCTGCACTTTCCGATGCCACATCAGCTTTCTTTTTTCGACGACCTACAGGCGACTTTTTGCCACTATAAAGCGACCTTCATTTTTTTTCATTTTTTTAACAACAAATTTAAATTTCATTAATAATAAAAAAACATTACATAAATTATAAAAAAACATTACTTAAATAAACATTACATAATAATTCAAATAAAATTAAAACATTACAATAATAAAATGACTAAACTATTATTAATTTGCATTATTCCAAATGTGTTCCACTAGATCGGCTTTTAGACTTAGATGACCCGTTCTGCTGATTATCTCCTGAGTAACTTGCATCGATTCTTCATGTGTTCTTACGGGATCATCATCACGGTGTTGTTCCTCTGGAAAATAATCGGGAGATATCGCATTACCGTTGTCATGAATTATCACATTATGTAATATGATGCATGTGTACATTACATCCGATAGTCTACTTTGCGACATCCCTTGAGCCGGATATTTAATTAGCTTCCACTTCTGCTTTAATACACCAAAAGCTCGTTCCACATCTTTCCTTGCTGCTTCGTGTTTTGTCTTATACAATATTCGTTTATGATCATTCGTACCCGGATTTTTAATTGATTTAATAAGAACGGACCATTGCGGATATATCCCGTCAGTAAGATAATATCCTCTTTTATAAGGCACGTTGTTAGCCACGAATGGAACATCTGGTGCTCTCCCCGATTTGAGATCATTGAGAATAGGGGATTGACGTAAAACGTTCACGTCGTTATTCATCCCGAAGACACCAAAGAACGCATGCCAAATCCATAAATCATTAGAGGCTATCGTGTTATCCCAAAACTTATCTCATATCACAACAATAAGCAATACCAAATAAGCAATAAGCTAGAAAGAGAGAAAAGAAAATTGAAAGATTTATTAGAGAGATAAAGTAGAGAGTGGAAGATTACACACACACACAAGTGTAAGAAATGGTAACCAACACCCTCTCCATGTGTGGAGAGGGTCCTATTTATACCCCTAGCCAACATGTAGGCGTATGGGCTTTTACTAATGGGCCGGGCATGGCTTATCTTGGGCTTAGAGCCCGAAACACGGACAATATTAGATTATAATCCAAGCCCGTTAAACCCGACTAGCCTATTACTTAACAAGACTAATTACGACTAATAAGACCGATAATATTCTTGTTCGACTTATATAAAATTAAGGCTAACAATCTCCCCCAATGTTGAGGTCTCTTTCTTCAAACTCCTCCACTATTGAGGTCTTCTTTAAGTTCTTCTTTTAAGGATGTGAAGGACTTGATCTTCTATGTTGACGTTCTTGTACGACCGATAACATTCTTGTAGGAGGTTGTCTTGTTTTATCATTGTCTCCCCCGATGTTGAAGATATGACTTTTGACGTTTATGCTTTGCCTTGTTTATCTTTGGTCTTAGTCTTTGCTTGTTTGTAATGGCTGTTGTTCTTCAACCTTTGTGATCTTGATCTGCCCTAAGTCTCTTTTGACTTTGAGTTTCTTGATATCTTTATCTGCATCATCTCCTTGACTTGAATCATCTTGATTTGACTTTCTTGATCAACTTGTGCTCTTGACTGACATACTCATACATATTGCATTCTTTGTTTGACTTATATTAACATAAGGCTAACAATCTTTCCAAAATACAATTCTTGATTTGACTTTGAAGATCTTTTGAGGAAGTTTAGCATCAACAATCTTTATGCTGAATGATTGACTTTGAAAGTTTGAGTATGAGTATGTGGTAATGAATTCGACTTTGCAGGTACATGGTTGCAACACCAACGTTTGAATCTGCATTTAAAAGGTTAGTAATAAACAACAGATATGGACGAAAGTGTCTTTGTCACTTCGTCGAATATGGTTGCAATAACCACGGTTCCCCGTTAATCAGTATAATACTGCCTGTGATCAGATAGAATTCATGTTAATCTTCTTGACAGGATTTTGCAGCTGTACTAGCCGTTCTCGTTACCGGAGCATCTTAAAGCAGACAACACGGTAAGAGTGAATCAGATAGTTACTATCTTTCTGATTAAGTCGTCAATTCATTTACTGGAACAAGTTTGATTCACATAGAATCGCACCATCGTTTCTTTCCAGTTGACACATTTGAGATCATATAGAATCGCGCAAGTCACCTACTAAGAGCTTGTTTGATGTTGCTCAAGCATGGATTTTCATCTTCATGGTGGAATACCTATAAGTATCACTCGGATGTACTGGCAAGATCTCAAGTATAATGGCGTAGGACACTTTGTTACTGCATTGAAATTTTATGGTGTTCCAACAAGTGTATTTTGACAATTGATGTCCCTAATGGAGAATTATAATTTGATCTCTTCTGGCTCTAGACTCGATTTGTGCACTTTGATTTTAGTAATCGGAGGCAATAGGCTAAGAAAAACTGCCACACATATTTTAATATCAACAATCTCGAGTGAGATGTTCAATAGATAAAGTGTGTATCTCCGTACAAATGAGACAAGTTCTTTTAGAGAAACTCAATGGCTTAGGAAGTGTGTGCATTGCATCACTGGGTCCATGACGGCTTTCTTCAATATCAACAATCATCATTGTAATTTTGATAGATTATGTATTGACCCGGTTTCTGCCTAAGTTGTGTTTGGAGGGCTGCTTTGTTTTCACCCTTTATCCATACATTTATTTTTCATTCTTCAACCCCTTCAATGCTTACCAAGACGTCATTACTAACACCTTGTTGTGATTGTTCCAGTATTAGCTCAATCTTAGTCAGCATTATTCCCTTATACTCATTCTTCTCCAATCATACCTAAGGACTGCTATTTCTAACTATGGATTGTCCTTGGGTAGATCCCTTCGGTTCTGGTTGGATCGTAGGACTTATACCTAACCTTAACCACCTTATGACTTCATCGACGTCGTGAGATTAATAGGTTGTTGGGTATGAGATCGAACCATAAAACCCTTTTCTGACATTGTTATTTTCAAATACTCCCCCTACACATGTGCTCTGAGATTCGAAATTGTTTAGCACATAAAGGAAAGAGTTGCACTTAGAGTCTTAAAGATCACATTCTTCTATATCATATTTTAATCATATTTTCTCCCCTTATTTTAAATAATAAAACACTTAGTATTTGAAATACCAATTGATTAAAAAAAATTACATGAAAAATTCCATGGGGAGAAAAATTATACCACGATATTGCATGAATTCATTTTTCAGATTGCTCCCCTTCAACAGTATATGTGGGATACCAATATTTATTAAAACTTGACATTCGAATGAAAAATTGATATGACACCACAAAATATTGAAGACGGAGTGAGATGCCTTAGTGAACAATGTATATTATTATTTGACATTATAATTTCCACATTTTAATTTCACGAAATGTGTTTGGATACATAAAATTGACATTTATGAGATGTACCCAAAACATTAAAAGGCTTTTGTTTTAAAAAGCTCCCCCTCAGAAATTGATTCACATAAAATGACATTCTACGTACCACAATTTTTTAAACTTATTCGAGGAAGGGAGTGTTAAACACACAATTTTAACGAATACCATTTTTTATGGAAAAATACCACAAATTATATTGTAGACAATTTGACATTGAAAGTTCTTTTTGAAAAATTGTGTTCAACGATTTTAAAACACGTGATAGAAGACTTCTCTTCTATTTTTAGAGTAAGTGCACTGAAGCGTACACTTCCCTATTACATTCGGGTCCGAGTTATGCATTGAAATGTACATAAGTCATAGAGAAAAATATAGAAATAACATGTTTTGAAAGCATTTGAAACTCTTGGTCGAACTTCATTTACACGCCCGTGTCGATGTTAATCAACATTTCTAGGTATGTAAATGTTATCGATTCCAAGAGACATGTCGAGAAGATTCTTTTTGGTATTTTTAAAATTTTTCTGATTTTATATTTTGTTTTTATAGATTTTATATTTTTCGATTTTCTTTTTGTTGGTTTTATATTTTTGTATTTTTTTTTCAAAAATATTTATAAATCAAAATAAAGAGAAAAAGAAAAATATATACACGTCGAAGTTTCCATCAGCAGTGACAGTTGTTGCTAGAGTTGAGGTAGATGAAGTTGAATCTGGTTGTTGTTGACGTTTATCGGATGCATCAGCAGTAGTAACAGCGGAAGGCTTTGAAACAACTTGATTTTCTCCATTGAAATATTCGTCGAATGAAGGACCGAATAGACTTTCCAACTCTATTATTGATGTCATAACTATCGTGTCTGTTGAAGGAACTTCTATTGACATTGTGTTACGAGGCTTGAACCGTTTTGTTCAAACGTCATTTTTGACATTTAGGATCGAGGATTGATCTGTTGTGATCAAACGTCATTTGACATTAAGGTTCGAGGCTTGATCTGTTGTGATCAAACGCCATTTGACATTAAGGTTCGAGGCTTGATCTGTTGTGATCAAACGTCATCTTTGACATTGAGGTTCGAGGCTTGAACTGCTGTGTTCAAACGTCGTCTTTCTGTATCATTATTTGTGAATCCACTTTGACAATGGTTTTTGAGATATCAGCTTTTTCAGCAACCATACTCTGAGATTTTCCTTGTTGACATTACATAAGGTACCTGCACTAAAATCAAGACTTTTTTCCTTCTGAACATTGATTGATGTACCTGCACTTAAATCCAGAGTTTGTTTGCTTTCATGAATATTAGGGATATCTACATTTGAACCGTGTGTGGGTTCACTGTCAACCTTGCTTGTGCAAGAGTGGAATAACTTTCCTGTAGGAATCCACCTAACACCAACAGATTTGAAAATTCTACCTGTAGGTTTCCACCTAAGATCAGATCTAGGAGATGTTTTTTCATACACAGCGGAAGTCTTATTAGGAGAAAACCTATGTCTTGTAAAGATCTGCCTACCAGGTTTTTGAGTATGACTCTTTTGATCTATGGGTGTGTTACTGTTTCTGGTCTTATGGGATTGAATCTTAGCACGTGAATTTACTTCCTTCAGGAATTTTGTTATACAAGCATCATGATTTGCATTAAAGACACACTTATGACATGTAGAACAAACAAATTGTTTGGAATCTGAGAAAAAACTAGAACTTTTACAGTGATCTGCTTTAGGCACAGCCGTTATTGTTACGCAACTACTCTTAGATACAGGTAAACTCCTAAGTGTTTGATTGTTGCTCCTAGGTTTTGGTTTGCTACCATAAGCAGTGCTTTGAAATCTAGCAGAAGGCATCACACTAGTTTTTGAGTTCCTATCTCTTTCTGGTGTCTTTTTCCTAGCTTCATCTAGATAGTGATTATGAACCATGTCATTTGAACTAAATCTTGGCATGTTCTTAGAATTATTCCTAGATTCACTAGATGCAATCATATAATCAGGTTTTGCATAAATGGATTCTCTTCTCTTAGGCAAATAGTGTTGAGTTATTGGTCTTGACAAATTGTTATTCACATCAACTTGGGAGGCAAACCGTGGTTTTGACATTTGAGGCCTTTCAGATTTAAACGCATTCGGTTGTCTAACAACTGATTGGTTTCTTAGTGATTGTAAAACCGGTTTCCCCAAGACTGATGTTTTTGCAAACTTAGTATCTACACTATTTCCTTTTAACTTCCTTAAGTCATTTTTTAAAGCAGCAAATGCAAAAACCTTTTCCTGAATCTGAGCTTTTAAATCAGCATTATTAGCAAGCAAAGAAGTTGTCTATTCTAGGGGTGTTAACGAGTCAAGCTTTTCACGAGCTACTCGAGCTTGAGCTCGTTTAACTCGAGTTCGAACTTAATACTCTCGAGCTCGAGTCGATCCCGAACAAATATTTGTGCTCGATTAGTTTGACGAGCCGAGCTCTGAAAACTAATATTAGGCTCAGCTCGTTCGAAAACTCGTTTAATTTCTCGAGTCGAACGAGCCGAACGAGCTAGTCGAGCTTAACGAGTCGAACAAGCTATGCAAGATTAACAAGCCAATACTTGATCTATATTAGTTTTCAAGCTTAATATATAATTAAAATTTTCATTTTCATATATACTTATACTATTTTAATAGGACATTAAACTCAAGTCAGTAACCTAACATCTTTATGCTACATGTTGTATTCAAAGTGAACATTTTCTTTCTTTTTTATGCTTTGTTTTATAGGCTCCTCATGTTATTCTTTTTCTAGTCCCTTTTGACGTGGGATATGTTTTTTCCTTACATCTCAATTCCTAATACACTCTTGTAAAACATTTATTTTTTACCACATTGTCAACTAACTAAATGTGTTTGAAGTATAATCTTCGTGAAGTATTTTTTAGTTGTTTATTGTTTATTTATCTTACCTGAAACAAATCTAAAGCATTGCAACGCTTTTGTTTTTGTAAAAAGGTCAAGAATTTATGAATGATGTCTCAGCTTATTTGTGGAAATTTTGAATAGGGTTGAATAATTTTATTGTTTTAAAATCTCAGTTTCAAAACTTATATGTGAGATCAAGCAATATTAATAAATATAATAAATGCTAGACAACATGTAATTATGAGAAAGATTAAACCACAACACGAAGATTTATAGTAATTCTATAACGAATATCTAATACTCGCCCTATTCCACTCCTCAAGTATTAGACTCGAGAGTTCACTTCACTATATCAACAAGCTCTTTTACTTGGCGGATAAAACCGTACATGTTGCTTAAACTTTTATCGATACAAGACTAGATATCGAGTCCTAGCATAGGTAGAACAAACCTTTCTCTTTATATATTTTGAGGAATCAAATATTAACCTCACACTCTATATTTGAAGTATGGTGGTGATTATAAACATTGAAGTATGGTAGTATAAGATGGTAATACAACAAGTTTGCAAACAAACACTAGTAACTATAACACATGAGACTTGTGGATTCTTCAAGAGTTCTTCCCTTGCAAGAAAGATGATTAGTAATATGGATCACTTGAATGGATATTTCAAACAAGATAACAATCAAATCAAAGAATGTATACAAATGTATGAGTGTTTACATATGGTACATATTGAGGGGTGCGGATAGTCGATCGCTTTGGTTTTTCTCGTTCCGTAAGTGTAATCTGAGGGTTGAAGATGGTCCACTTTGTAAAGCCTTGCTCAAAAATAAAAATAAAAAATCTTTGTAAAGCTAGTCTTTATTGAAGGTAAAATACATGATATAATTTGATATAATACCATGTATACGATAGATACTTTCACATATTAATTAAAATCCAACGTAAGGGTAAAAGCATAATTGACTTGTGAGCTTTCACATAATGCATCCTACATCCCACATCGAGAAATGACTGAAACATGAGAAAGAAAATGCATTATAAGAATATGGATTGATCCTTATGTAGTGAAATGGGATGTATATCCTTTTTGCAAATATGATACATGAAATAGTTACAGTATATTGTATACCCATACATATTTAGCATGAAGTGAAGCTATGCGAAAATTATTTTTGGCTTTACACATGTGGTAGAAAATTCTAAACGAGCTTTACACGAGCTTGAACTAAACCAGTCGAGTTCGATCATGTAAACGAGCAGCTTAGCTCAAATTTAAGTTCACTAAAGATTAATTAAAAAAGATAAACGAGCTTCGAGCTCGAGCTTTGAAAGTAAGAAAATATCCGAGCTCGAGCTCGAGCCTATTTATGAAAGTTTATTCGAGCTCGAGTCGACCTCGAGCCAGATAGTTGCTAAACGAGCCTGGCTTGTATAAGCCAAAACTCATAAAATGTAGAAAAATCATGTCTCTATCCCAGAAAAACCCAAAGGTAAAGAAATTACCTCAAAAAAGACATATGACTATTATACATGTGAGGGAGAATGTGTTGTTGCACTTCATATGTTTAAGCTATCAAAATTGAATATCATTGTTAACGTGAGCTTCTAACCTCATTAGTCCACCTCGAATACATCTGTTTAGAAGGAATGTGTTTCAATAGCAAGTATGGGTTACCTTTTCTTGCTCTTTTGATAAGAAGCTCCCCGAACTTGAAGAAAATTAAAATAGTGGTAAATAATCAAACGTATATTGTATTATGTTTATTTTCATTCTTATGCCAAAATGCACTAACACAAGAATTACCAATATATGGCCCCAAACATGGAAAGATATGTTATGTTGCACTGGAAGATTACACGGATATATGTTTGGAACATCCGAGTGAAATTAAGATAAACTATTTTGGCAGCAACAAGCCTGAGTTGGAGTTTGTGAAGCTTATCTTGGCCAAATCACCAGCGCTTAAGAAGGTGAGCATATTGCTTGAGCGTTATATATATGTTTGCTGTGAAAAAGAGTTGAAGAAGCTCAAAGTCCTCCTAAAATCCCCACATGCATCACCGAATGAATTCAGTTCTGCTACTTAGAGAGGTCAACACTTAATTTTAACAAGAAGGGATCGGCCATTCAGTTCTACTACTCAGAAAGGTTAACACTTTTTCTTCGTTCATTATCTTTTGTGTTCTAACCTCTGTTTCAACACCAGCCCCCGTAAATACATTATGCAACATCACTGGTCACAACAGCCTTCCCGTTGCACCTTACATATTATTTTTTGTTAAATTTTGTAGCATATGTGCATTGTTTTTGAACGGGTTTTTGTTTGTAATTGTATTCTTTAAAATTATCTTGAGAAAGCATGGTTTTGGACGACCTTACAAGTAACTTTTCTTAAATTTTTGACAGTTTAAGCTAGGTTGTGCGACAATACACTTTAATAAAATTGATTTTCCTGAACCGAGTCCCAGACGTCTGGAACCACTTGAAAAGCTCGCACTGTAATTCCCAGAAGTTAGAGGTAGAACTTTATTTGAGTATATATTTTTTAAGTTGATATTTGAATTTTTAATAAAATACTTCAAAGAAAAATGCATTGAACATTTGCCCTGCATTAGGCCAAACAATTATCTAAGGTTAGGACCATAGCTGATATTGGACGATAGATATTTAAGCATAGGTCTGATTTGTTGCCAAATCTTTGATTGTTGGGGCCTGCGATTGATAAACTCTAAACATTCAGGATTGACATGAATCTTTCAAAATCAAAAAGTGATCTTGTCTTACTGCTAAAGTAGATTAGTATCAAAAGGTTGACTGATAGGCTAAGGATACAATCATTATATAAATAAGTGACCAAAATTGAGTTCCCATATATTCTTGGAAAAGAAGTTTCGTTATTAAAGATTGTTATATATCAATCATTATTGTTCAAGGTGCAATCTTTATTTGGAATAAGGAAACTAAGCAGGCCAATCATTATGTCAAACTTTCTTGCGATCAAAAAAAGAAAATGGGCTTACATTGTTCACTTAGCTTTATTCGTATAATAGTTTTCTTTATTCCATGTAATATAACTTATTAACAGCTTTTTTATTGTTGTCTTTAACACTTATTGTGATGTTTTTTTTATAATGCGACAAATGTCAGCGGAATTACGATATAATAATTATCTGTATATCCTCCATAGTGGTTCAATCTTTCTAGCCACCAGCATCTTCATTTTCTTTTATACGCCACACACCAGCTGTCCCTAATGTACAGAAAAAATTCACGACTTCTCTCTTCAAACTATGCCGATAGTTGTATTTTATGTTCAAAGTTAAGATTATTAGCTAAAAAAGGATAAAGATTTTTTCGTATTTCATAGCAATTATATAGCAAAAGCTGAAGCAAATTACGCGCAAATACGCATAATTCAGAAATCAATATGATAAGTAAGCTTTTTTTATGTTTTTGATCATTTGATAGTGTCGTTGTGTATGTGTTTATATAGAATCAAAGTTTTACTATTTATATTATGCCGACAATAACCTAAAAACAACACTTTAACGCGCAGTGTACCCGGTCAGTGGTAGTTTCGTGGTAGTAGGGTGTCGATCACTGAGCAACGAGAGCTTTAATACCTATTCTAAATAAGATAATTTTAGTTTATCTAAGTTAAACCTAAAACTAATGCAAAGGGGGGGGGGGGGTTCAGCCTGAGAGACTGGCACGGTTTTGTGTATCTTACCCTAAGGTTATGAATGACAGATTAAAGCAATAAACACACCACATGAAAGACAAAACAAACGATAGAGAAGCGGTCTAGAACTAATGTAAGGAAAACGTATCAACCATGAATAATCCGATAAAACGCAGGTTTGTTTATTAGTGCAATGATTGTCTTATCTCGAAGGGCATATCATTCTTGACTTAGGCGGTACTTCATCCTAAGACCTAGACACGCTAATTCTGTTACAATTAGACGCATCTGCATAAAGCAAGCATTTGTTGATTATAATCTATCTTTGTATCTAAGTAATGGTGCTCTTACTAAACCCTAGCTCATGTAGACTTTACCCACTTACTGCTTAACGGCTCTTTATATACTAGTAGTCCACTATCCGAGTCCTTACCAATGGAATAAGAACGTACTCGTTGATACCAAGGTCACCTTATGGCTCAACTAAGCTCACTAAACTAAAGGCAAGGATAGGTCAATATTTGTGATCCTATGATTCTAGATATATAAATTGCAATATAGAGAGCTATCCCGGACTCTTAGCCTACGCCCAAACAACACCGAAGTTGTAGCGCATTAAATATGTAGGACTAGACCCAGTTGAATGATAGGTCGCATACTTAAGCACGTAAACGAATATAAATTGATAAACATAAACAACAATCAATGATAAATTAAGCAATCAGGATAAACAAACCAAACATTTATAAAAATACACACGGTTTGATATATGAACGATTAAAGTAAAGAAACCTCGATCGAACGCGTATTCGGTTGTGCGAAGATTACAAGAGTTTTCCTATGATCTTGAGGCTCTTTTCTGACCTTCTATGCTCTTCTGATCGTCTCTTGGTCGACTTGGTGGTTTAGAGATTCACTTGCATACCTAAAACTGAGTTTAGGATCGTCTATTTATAGAGTCTGGAAACTTGTCAATACGCCGTATCGAGCAATGTACGATACGGCGTATTGAGGATTTCTTGGAGTAGGGACCACGCTTGATATCTCCTAGAATATCCACATGATATATCTTCAATACGACGTATTGACTTCTTCTGGATACGGCGTATTGATCTTCTTTCCTTCATGGTCTTTGGTGAGTGCAGGCACGGATACGCCGTATCTTTCTTGATGGATACGGCGTATTAGTCTTCAGAATAATAATCTCTAAAATATCTTCATTTAAGCTCCAGAATGCGCGCCTTTTGCTATCTTTCATCAAATACTCCATAATTACTACAATTCTCAAATGTAAACGATTAAGTAACAATTCTTTGCAATAGTTATATAAAATGGGTTAATAACATGGGATAAATGATGCTATAAAATAGACGTTATTTGATGTTGATAGACGTCAAACGCGTGTCGTAATAATATATAGTATTTCCCGATAGATATGAAAATTACTTTAGGAAAAGTAATAGTCTATCTTCCAAGTGTCGTATCCATGGTGAGAGATGAATTTGAAATCCACGAAAGTATTTTGTTTGATGCTCGAATATCAAATATTTTTTTTTAACTAATTAATTTGAAAAACAATCGATTAAACTAATTAACAAGCAAGCTAATAAAATGAAAGATATATAAAGAAAAATATGCTTGTCAAGTAAAAGTGTATAGATCCTTAAGTGTGAAATTTTTGATCTTAATGATGAACTAATTTCCGTCTAATAAATCGATTCCTCAAAACGTAAGGTTAATATTGAAAACGACTTTTTATCTAGAAATTAATTACTAATTTCTTAAGCTTGGCATGGATACCACATTCCCCACTAAATCAAGGTGTAACAATTTAATAAAGGTAAATAATGGGTTTTTAGTATGGATACGGTGTACGGTTTGATCATTCTACAATCTTTTACCAGAAGTACCACTCCAACAAGGCAGCTGTAGTACACATACACACCCGGAACGCCAGGATAGACATGAGTGTTCGATCACATCCCCATTCGAATTTAACCAACGATTAAATTTTTTGTTTTTAACAGCTTTTAATGGTGAAGTTTTTTTTTACTTTTTATGATTTTTACTACACAAAAACTTAAAAACCCATGATGTATTTTGAGGTTTTCATGTTTAACACTAAAACACTACATAAAAAACACCAATGGTAAAAATACCAACCGGTGATTTTTTTTTTACTTTTTATGGTTTTTACTACACAAAAACTTAAAAACCCATGATATGTTTTGAGGTTTTTATGTTTAACACTAAAACCACCACCGTAGCACCGTCGTACCAGAGTATCTCGGGTGGTATTTTTTTTATTTTTCTGTTTTAAATCTTACGATCTGTTTCTTGTTGTCTATGTTGTGCAAATGTATGTATATATTGTATATAGTTAAATAGATATGGTTATTATGGTTGTTGGGTTGTTGGGGTTCAAACATTGTCATTTTTACAAAGAAAGGGTAAAACCGTAATTTTTATCCTTTTTTCTTGCTCAAAAAGTTTCTCTCTAAAATCAAACATTGGTTTTTTGAACAGTAAAAAATGATTCTGTTGAAGATTTATGGGCCAGGGTTTCTCGTGATAGGATATTATTAACTAGTGTTTCAATTGTACACTTTGCAATAAACATGAAAAACTACTAGGTCTAATCACAGGCAAGTGAGAGGATTTTAAAGAAGCAACATGCAAAAAACCATTTAGGTCTTGGTAGCTTTAAAAAAAATGCTCAAGGTTTAGATTAAGTATGTATGCACTTAAGTTATATGCTTTGCATCAAAACTTGGTATCAAATTTGCACATTTTAGGCAATGTTAAGCATATAAGCTAGTTTATGCTTACTTAATAACTTTAATAACTTTGAAGTATGTTACTTTGTTGCCATATTTTGTTAATGTATGTGCAATGTATTTAAACTGGTGTTGCTTATTTTATGTCCTAAAAAGTAATGTTGGTAAATTACAGTAACAAAAAAAAGATATATGGGAAATGTATTTTAATATTGTGATAGAGAGCATTTGGATTTTATGAGATAAAAGTAAAGAAAAACAGAAACTAAAATACACACATGTTGGAAAAAGAAGAATGAATTGTTCCACGTTAGCACAAACTGGCTAGCAAGTCACATGGTACATACAATAGTAAGTTTTCAAATGTTTGTTTGTTTAATAGGGAAAAAAAGGTCGGTACATACAATAGGAAAAAGTGGAAAGTTCGGTACATTTTTATACCATTATCTCAAAAAGAAACTCAAACTCGCAGTTGTTTATACAATTGAAAAATAAAGAGCCATGGTAATTGTATTAGTAATAAAAACGAGATTTGTAGATGATGCGAAAAGAGCATACGTCTTGTGTCAGAAAAAGCAAGTAAAAAGGCACATGAGCGGGTTAATATGACATATGTGATGGCAAAATAGTAATGATCGTCATACAAAAACAGATCGATAGATTAAATATCAATTTGGAAAATTACATATGCTTTAAGTGGTTTGTATTCTATTGGAAATTAATCAACTTTGAATCTTATTCTCAGAATCCAACATGTCAAGAGCAAATCCACAAGCAACAGTTGTTTCTAAAGTACAACTGGTTTCAGAGTGCTAACAGACTAAAGATAACAAAGAACAACCAGTGGATTGCCTCAAATTCAAACATCACAGATACATTTTGCTGAAACTTGTTATTGGAATTCTCAAACACTACAAGCTATACAAACCAGTACTTGTCATATATATGTAGCAGTTCTGGACAACCATCACTCTCAATGCCGAACTACTCCGCACTGTCTTACAGATGCTTCCACCACTCACCAAGAAACCTTTTACCAAACCTCCCACTGAAAAACAAATCGTTGTTTTTATCAAGACATTCGGTTATGGTGAAGATCCAAAAGCGAAGATGATTTCAATTTCAACTTTTGTTGCCACAAGACTTCATCAACCATGGAGAGCTATTCTGAGTGTTCTCAATAGGTGTCTTACAGGAAAAGACACAAGCTGGGATAGTGCTAGACTTCCAGTACTTCAAATACTTTTGGGTATTGTTCACTCTGCTAATTTGGATTACGCATCATTGATTTGGGACGAATTCGAATGGCAAGCAGTTGGACGTCAAGGCAGATTAAAATGTCTAAGTTAATCTATACCCACTTCACCAATCTGATCATTGACCAATTCTTATACTGAAATAAGAGTATTCCTCGAAGATCTGATGCTGAGTTGCACAGTGAAGGTCAAGACTTACCTCTTACCAAACTGATCAACACTGTAGATGGTAATTTCAAGTTCGGAATTGAGATACCAGATACAATGATAAATGATGCAATCAAGCAGTCAACCGGATATAAGTACTACAAACTCAAGAAGGATGAAAGTGAGAAGGGTAATGCTGAAGAAGAACCATAAGAGCAACATGTGTCTCTTATCAGAAGTGGAAGAGGAAAAGGTTATATGTGTTCAGGTAATCAAGAGGTGAATGTCCCAAGCAAGCCCAAGAAAAAAGTTGTTCCAAAGAAGCCAAGAACTCTCACTGTTGCTTACAATATTGTTGAACAAGAAACAGTATGTAGCACCTCGGAAAAATAAAGAACTTTTTGTTCCTTTATGCAGAGTATGTATCGCAAGTCATTTCAAATGTACCGTTACTTTTCCAATAAGAGTTATCTTTCAAGCGGCATACCACATTTTGCGCTAGTTAAGAGTTATAATAACGCGCATTTATATCATGTCATTATGTTTACGGATTCAAAAAAGGGCAACTTTAGAGTATCGCGTAAACAAATAAATAAAATCATATTTTAATTTTCGCCGCGCAAGCTAAAAGTCGCACTGACTATATGATTTGCATGAACACGTTCATACTTCAATAATAAAATATAATATGAGCAATATTAGACTTTACTAAACCAACAATATAACTGTCATTTCTTTCCCTCAAATACTCAAAATGGCAAAATACTAATTTTTTTTTTTTTTCTAGGTCAATCAGTAGAAAGGAATTCAAAATAAATGTCTAAACCCATTCATTTCCTTCTTACAATCTAAGGTTCTACACTTTGGAAATTATTCAAATACTAGGTTGGTTACAATTTCATTTCAATTACCTAATTCATCAAATGTATTCCCTTCTTTATCCGTATTATAAAAAGGGTTTTCATAAACCAATATTATTCTACACCAATAGTAGGTGTAAATAGTGTCATTCACATGCATGGTCTCAGAGAACTAGTATCATCTTTATGTATAAATAAGGCACCATGATCGAGCTATTCTAATCACAACTATAATTATGAATAACAAAGATTACACAAATCGGTAAGAGTTAGGTTTTCATTTTATTGCATTCGTGAGCTTATGACGACGAGTTGGACCGGGTGGAAGCCTTGGGAGGTCGACCATTTCTCGTCCCGTTTCTCCTCATTGTCACGGGGAAAGATCATATTAGGTAAGTCACCTCTCCACAGTAACATATCTGTTAGGATTGGTTACTAGATAGATTCTTCTAGCTTTATGGTTGTATAGTACTTATGTAATCACTCGCAATGTGAGTGGGACTCTGTAGCAAATGTTTAGGTGGATACTAAACTATTCAATAAAGAAGAACTAACTATATGAACAACGATCCTCTATGGGATCTTTCTATTGAAATAAAATTGTTTTTCTAATTTGCCATGGTGCCAAAACCCTAATGCTAAGGTTTCTTTTATAGAGTAGAAAACCCTATATTGGTCAACAAGAAAACATAAAATAACGTAAGAGATTTACATCAATCTCTTCTAATTTATCTATTTCCTATATCTTTATGAGATATTACTAGATAATAACAAAAGTCCTTAATTTCATTTATTAGTCTATAACTACAATCAAGCAGATTCTATCTCTGTCAGCAGAAATGAGAACATGACCAGCAGAAACATAATCAGCAGGAAATGCTACGTGAACTGCAACAGGAAACTTGATTCAGCAGGGTTGCTACTTGTACTGTCAGCAAGGAACGACTTCATTGCTGTCAGCTGAAACGAACATCTCTAACAGCAGGAACGACACTGGTAGTTTTTTTTTAATTTGTTCCCAACAATCCTCCCCTAAACTTGGTTTTGACTTCGTTAATTCCAAGTTTCTTAGATAGATCTTCTCGAAGCAAGAGGATTGAAGTGCAGCAGGAACAAGTAGCAGCAGCATCAATCACAAGCTGCGAAGAAACTAGAGAAGCCACAGCAGCGTCAAAAAGTTCTGCCAGAACTCGATGTAACCAGCAGATCTATTGAGGCTGCAAAAATTCTTGAAATCTGCTTACGTGCTGTCTTGCTCTGCATAAACAGCAACTTTGACAAGTTTGGACATCATAATCATAAAATTGCAGTCTATTCTCATCAATTCCAGGTGGTTAACTCCTGTGTGAGGTGTATGCATTGATAATTGGTAATAGGGATTTGATGTCTCTTTTAACAGAATTGCCTCATTTAACTGTGGGAGTAGTCTGTTCGTTGGCCACAAGAAAGGTGTTTGTCCTTGGTCAACTGAGTAACAATATTAAACTCTCTGTACGTGTAACCAGTTGGTTTCGGGCTACTGCCTTGGTTTGTAACAGTATGCCCAGAATATTGGCATCACCTGTAGGGGGATTTCCGTTCACCATGAGAACCAGCATAATCACTGTCACTGTAGGCTTCCAACTGAAAGGGAGAATCTTTAGGGTACCACAAGCCGAGTTTTGGTTGCCCCTTTAGATACTTGAAGAATTTTCTTGACCAGTTCAGTTGAGAAGTCAGTGGAGTAATCTTGATGTCTGGACCAAGCACTAACGGCAAACATGATGTCAGGTCTTAAGCTGTGGGATACATAAGTGAACCAATCATTGATCTGTCAAATGTACATTAACTGGGAGGAATCAGTGTCATCTTTCCAATTTGGTCTTAGCAGTTCATTAGGGTGTTGTTGCAGTTCTTACAGATTCCATGTCGAATTTGTAAGCTTGTCTGTAACATATTGTTCTTGGAATGAGGAAAAATACCATCAGGCAACTGTTTCACCTGTAGACTAGAAGGAGAAAGTATTCTCTCCCATAGCTCATTTCAAATCCCTTTCATCAACACCTCAAATTCATCACCACCAGGCTTTCTATTGGTTGACCAAAGATGATGTCATCCACATAAACTGTACAAAGTATATCCTGGGAGTCTTCTTGATGAAACAGGTCTTGTCAATAGTACCTCTTCTGTAATTGTGTTGTAACAGAAAAGCAGACAGTCTTGCATACCAGCTCGAGGTGCTTGATGAAGTCCATACAGAGCTTTACCTCTCATGTATACATGCTTTGGGAAGTAAGGATTCTTCAAAGCCTGTAGGCTGAGGACTTACACTCTTCTTCAAATTTCTCATAGAGAAAGGCTCTCGTTACATCAAGGATGATATTCCAGAATTTGACCATATCCGAAGCTATGAAGTAAAAAACAAGAGGTTGCCTCTATTCTGGCCACTGGTGCAAATACCTCATCATAATCAATGCCCTCCTCTTGTCGGTGTCCCTGTGCTACCAACCTCGCTTTATTCCTTACAATAATTCCTCTGGCATCCCTCTTGTTTTTCAAAATCCATTTTTGTCACGTTGCTGATTTGCATCAGGTTAAAGGGACAAGTTTCCATACTTGCTGGTTTGATGAACTGTTGCATCTCTTCTTGCATAGCTTAAACAATCAGGATCCTAAAGTGCTTTAGCTATACTAGTTGGCTCTAACTGAGAAAGGAAAGCAAGCAGACAGACATGAAGTTGTCTGTATGATTGGTCCTATTGTTGATCTTGTATATATCCAATGATAGCACTTTCACCAAATTGGATTTGTGGAGCACTCGGCCTTTCTTGTCAGAACTGGAGACGCAAGATCACCAAGAATCTGAGACTGAGGATGAATGGTGTTCACCCTTTTTGTAGGAACTGGATTCACTTCTACAGCAGGTGCTAAATTTGTAAGAGTAGCACGAAAATCATCATCATAAGAGGAAGATGTGAAGATGCCAGATATGATTTGATCCTTTGCACACATCGAAGGGACTGGAAAATAGTGTAGTGTTTTCACTCGAGCCCTCAAGATATTGACCAGAGGACGTGTAGACTCATCAGTATGTCACAACCCAAAAAAAGGAATGTAGTTAGCAGATAACAGATGTACTGGCAGCTTGGATAGCCTGATCTGCAGGATCAACCCAGAGCAGCAGAAATCTCCATTTAGCAGCAGGTTCCATAACTTACCAGCAAGTTTGAAAAGGACCAGCTGGATGACCACCAGCAGGATCACGATCAGCAGAAGTTACTACCAGCAGAACACCACCAGCAGGATCCTATCAGCAGAAACACCTTGTGTGTCGAATTTTAGCTCAGTTGATTAGTATTTTCCTAGTGTTGTGGTGAGAACAAATAACCATAACGTGCCAGCTGCGTCCTTTGGCTCTTCATACTCTTGTCTTTGAAGCTTAGCAAGTCTTCTGCATAATCTGCATTGCGTTCCCATAAGCATAGGACCATTGCTTGAGGAAGGACTGCAAAAACTGTAGAAGGAAATGAAGGAATCCACTTTTACTGTCCTCCATGTCTGAATCGGAGTCTAGAGTTGTGTACTGCAGGTTTGTTAGTTTCTTGTGTACCTGCAGGTGTTGTCAGTTTAAAGCGAGTATAACCCATTGAATCATGTTAAATAGTCAAGGTCAAAATACCATCATGGACCAATTTCCCTGAACTTTGGGTTAATCTTCTTAAATATCTCAGATTCATTGGTTTCCTCTACCCTCTTGTTTTTAAATTATAAACCATAGGCCTTGCTATTAGGCAGCATAACCAACAAGATAACCTTCGTCTGCTTTGCCCTCAAATTTTCCACCAAATGGTCTCTTGTATTGTGGATAGTTACTTGACACCCAAAAGGTTTAAAGATGGACTATCTGAGGAACTTTCCCAGATAGCAATTTGATAAGGCGTTTTATTATAGGGATTAGTAAATAGATACCCCTGTTTAAAAACATAGCATGCCGTGCTAACAGGCTCAGTCCCCAAAACATGGTAGGTAATTTAGGATCAGCCAACACGGTTCTAGCAGCTCTATTAAGAGTTTCCTATTTTTCCTCTCAGCAACCCCATTTGTTGTGGGTTCTGGTTTACTATAGTCCCTCTCTTAATTCCCTGTCCCCACAGAGTTCTATTAGGTTTTCATTTTTGAACTCTGTCCCATTATCACACCTTATTCCTTTAACCTTTTTATTTAGCTGGTTTTCTATTAAGGCAATAAATTCTTTAAGGACATAAAATGTTTCATCCTTAGTACCCAAATAGAAAGTCCAAGTAAACCTGCTAAAGTCATCCGTAACCACCAAGGAGTAGTACTTCTGGTCAATACTCCTTATATTAGTAGGACCAAAAAGGTCCATGTGCAGCAATTGCAGGGATTCAGTAATAAGTCTCACAGCAGAAATATGCTTGTAAGAAGCCTTATGTTGCTTTCCTTTGTTGCAGGCAACACAGTTGTGTTCATTGGTAAACACCTTGAGAGGTAACCCATCAACCAGACCTTCCTTAGCTAACTTGTTGATTGTTTTGAAGTTCACATGAGCCATCCTTCTGTGCCATCTGGTGATTTTTTTTTCCTTTATTTTTTTTCCCCACTTTTACATTTTTTTATTTATGGTGGATTCATTCCAAGTTATGCTTTTGCTACTAAACAAGTAACCTTTTGTTCTGGTTGCAGGTCTGAGATGTGGAATGTGTAGAGATCATGTTCCCTAGGAATTCTGAGTACCACCTGACGTGCATCAGGCAATTGGAATTCTTCTGAAAGCACCAAACAATCAGTGTCTGTGAAGAGAACTTTGTTCTTTTTATCACAGATTTGTGATACAGAGAACAAGTTAAAGTGCTGCAGCTCTTCAACATAGTAGACATTTTCAAAGTCAAGCTTTGAAGTCCGTATGGTGCCTTTTCCTGATATTCTACCATCTCCACCTCCAAATTTGACAATGCCTCCCTTGTTTGCACCAAAATCATCAAGTTTTTCCTTGTTTCCGGTCATACTTCTTGGCAACCATGTCAACTATAACTATGTCTTTAATCTGTACTAGGATCACCCTACAATTATACAAACAAACACCATTATGTACACTTGAGAGGACCCAAGCAATTTGACTTGAGCCTGCCTTGTGGATCATTAAAATTGTGAAACCAGTGGATTGATGAGATCCACCATTACGCTTGGATCCCAAAAATGTTGGTCTTTTATTCTCCAGAGTAATCTGCTGAGGGTCTTAACAGCAGTATCCCATCGTCCACTTTTACGCTAAACATAGGGTCATAATGTTAGTCGTATTATTAGAATAACAGATGTTGGTTGAAATATGGGTCGTGCAGCAGGATTAAGCCAACCAGCAGAAACTGGTCTACCAGCAGAAACAGTTGCTGGTCTTTTAGACCAATCAGCAGGATTTGGTCTATCAGCAGAATTGACTGCTGGTCTGTTTCTACTAGCAGCAGGATCAGATCCACCAGCAGTAACTGATGCTGGCGAATTCCTACTACCAGCAGGAACAGATGCTGCTTTAGATTTACAAGGGACAGAATCTAACTCACAATTATAAAAGTCACAATCTTTAATCAAATGCAATTTACTACCACAAACAAAACATTTCTTAACACGCACAGAATTGTTTTTACACACATTCCTATTGTTCATTCCACTTTTATTACAAAAGATCCTAGGAGATTTTACATTCTCCAAACAAGAAAAACTAGGACTGCCAGCAGTGGAATTTGGGTCTTCAACATCAGACTCTGGCAAAGTCTTGATATCAACAGTAGGTGGGAAGTCTTTGGTCTGGGTCTTGAGGCTTGAATCACAGGATGCATAGGTCTCTGAGTCTGAAGACTTGTCACTGTTATCACAAGAGACAAAGTCATTAGATTCTGAAAGAGGTTCAGAAGTTTTATTATCAGACTTTGACCCGTAACTTACCTGTGTTTCCTCTATGTCAGACTTGTAGGAAGTGGGCATATAAGTTCCAGTGATGGAGGGAGGAACTGCATGCATCTCCCCAGCCTTGACAAACCATGAGTAAAGAGGTTTATCCTCCTCAACAGGTTCTGGGTTAATACACTGGTGGTAGACAAATCAACCACCTCAGTCTTTTCCAAAGTACTCCTTTAAATCAAGACCAATTTTAGTTCTTGTAGACATTAGAGCTATTTTCAATTTTTTTTAGTTACTTGGAAGATTCCTTACATGTCAAATCTAGCTAATGTCGCTTCAAACTTAACTTCCCATTCTTTCTTTTCTTTTTGTGCCTGATCATATAATTTTTCAGTATAACTCAGTGTGTTAGTGGTGTTTTCTAGAGTGAGCAGACTAACAATCTAATTTTTCTTCTTAATGGTATCTGAGTGTTATTGTTCCAATCTTTTTGTGATTTCTAATGTTTTAACAGCATGCTCGGATATGCCTGAAATAATATGTATAATAATCTTGAATAGATTGTACAATGGGATTTTACATTAAAGTTCAGGATTGCAGCATGCTGTTAAATAACTTTAGTATCCAATAGCTTGGTACAATACAAGAACTCAGATTGCATTAGAAAGGGAAAAGATTAGGATTTTGTTCTGCTAATCTAGAATAAAAACCCTAAAACACTGTGCTATACTGAAAAATTATATGGCCCATGCACAAAGAACAGAAAGATTGGGAAGTTAAGTTTGAAGCGAATTAGCTAGATTTGACAAGTGGGAAGGAATCTTCACAAGACTTAAAAAAAATTGATAAATAGCTTCTCTGTCTATCAAGAACCTAAAATTGCGTTAGGATTTTTTTAAGAGTTACTTGGAAAAGACGAAGTGTTTGATTTGTCTAGACCTAGTACCATGTACCCAGAACCTGTTGAGGAGGTTAAACCTCTTTACTCATGGTTTGTCAAGGTTGGGGAGATGCATGCAGTTCCTCCCTCCATCACTGGAACTTATATGCCCACTTCCTTCAGTTGACATAGAGGGAAACCAGGTAAGTAGGGTCAAAGTCTGATATAAAACTTCTGAACCTCTTTAAGAATCTAAAGACTTTGTCTCTTGTGATAACGTGAAAGTCTTCAGGACTCAGAGACCTTTTGCCTCCTGTGATTCAAGCCTCAAGACCCAGGTACCAAGACTTCCCACCTACTGGTTGATATCAGACATTGCCAGAGTCTGATGGTTGAAGGACCCAAATTCCACTGCTGGCAGTCTAGTTTTCTTGTTTGGAGAATGTAAATTCTCTGGATCTTTTGTAATAAAAGTGGAATGAACAATAGGAATGTGTGTAAAAACAATTCTGTGCGTGTTAAGAAATGTTTTGTTTGTGGTAGTAAATTGCATTTGATTAAAGATTGTGACTTTTATAATTGTGTAGATTCTGTCCCTTGTAAATCTAAAGCAGCATTCCTTATTCATGCTGGCTCGTAGAATTCGCCTTAGATCAGTTTACTGCTGGTGGATCTGATCCTGCTGCTAGTAGAAACAGACCAGCAGTCAATTCTGCTGATAGACCAAATCCTGCTGATTGGTCTAAAAGACCAGCAACTGTTTCTGCTGGTAGACCAGTTTCTGCTGGTTGGCTTAATCCTGCTGCTCGACCATATTTCAGACCATCATCTGTTTATTCTAATAATAAGACTAACTTTTATGACCCTATGTTTATGTATAAGGGACGATGGGATACTGCTGTTAAGACCTCAGCAGGTTACTCTTGGAGGAATAAAAGACCACATTTTTGGGGATCCAAGAGTAATGGTGGATCTCATCAATCCACATGGTTTCACAATTAATGATCCACAAGGCAGGCTCAAGTCAGAATTGGCTTGGGTCTCTCAAGTGTACTAATGGTGTTGTTGTATGATTTGTAGGGTGATCCTAGTACAGATAATGACATAGGTATAGTTGACAGTGGTTGCTCAAGAAGTATGACAGGAAACAAGGAAAAACTTGATGATTTTGTGCAGATCAAGGGAGGCATTGTCAAATTTGGAGGTGGATGACAGATGGTTTTAGCATTGTCTAGAATATCAGGAGGAAAAGGCCAACATTCGACTTCAATGCGTGACTTTGGAACTGTCTACTATGTTGAAGAGCTGCAGCACTTTAACTTGTTCTCTGTATCACAAATTTGTGATAAAAAGAACAAAGTTCTCTTCACAGACACTGATTGTTTGGTGCTTTCAGAAGAATTCCAATTGCCTGATGCAAGTCAGGTGGTACTCAGAATTCCTAGGGAACATGATCTCTACACATTCCACATCTCAGACCTGCAACCAGAACAAAAGGTCACTTGTTTAGTAGCAAAAGCATCCTTGGATGAATCCACCAGATGGCACAGAAGGATGGCTCATGTGAACTTCAAAACAATCAACAAGTTAGCTAAGGAAGGTCTGGTTGATGGGTTACCTCTCAAGGTGTTTACCAATGAACACAACTGTGTTGCCTTGCCAACAATAGGAAAAGCAACATAAGGCTTCTTACAAGCATATTTCTGCTGTGAGACTTATTACTGCATCCTGCAATGGTGCAATGGACCTTTTTGGTCTTTATTATTAAGGATGTATTGGACCAGAAAGTACTACTCCTTGGTGGTTACGGATGTCTTTAGCAGGGTTTACTTGGAGTTCTATTTTGGGTACTAAGGAGGAAACATTTTATGTCCTTAGAGGAATTTTTGCTTAATAGAAAACAGCTAAATAATAAGGTTATAGGAATAAGGTTGTGATAATGGGACAGGAGTTCAATAAATGCAAAAGCTAATGACTTGGTGGGGAAAAGGGAAATTAAGAGGGGGACTATTTAGTAATACAGAACCCCACAACAGAATGGGGTTGCTAGAGGGACAAATAGGACTCTTATAGAGGCTGCTAGAACCATGTGGGCTGACTCTAAAACATTTTCATAAACTAAAACTTTTCTAAAGTCTACTTGAGGACAAGTAGGATTCAAGTGGGGGGTATTTGATGACATCAAATAACGTCACTTTAGTATATCATTTATCCCATCTGTTTTGCCCACTTTTATATAATTATTGCATGCGTTGGTACTTAATCGCTTTAAAGTTGATAAATGCAGTAATTCAGGAGTGTTTTGTGAAGACATGCCGAAAGGCGCATAATTTAGAGCTAAAACAAAGACATTTGAATATTGCTAATTTCTAACTACAAACGCCGTATCCGACAAAAGAGATATGGCGTATCAGCGCCAAGACTTCACAAGAAAGCGCGTTTGACCAATTCCCAATACGGTGTATCAGACTGCTTCCATACGCCGTATCCATGAAGATAACTATTCGAAGATACAGTAATAAAAGTAAATAGATAATGATATCACTGATTGATTGAGAACGTAGCAGCACTTCAAGGAATCCAGCCCTATACGCCGTATCGACCTAGCCAGATACGACATATTGAGTCTTTTTTAGACACTATAAATAGAAGACTTAAAAATGAGTTTTCAGGGTGCAATATCACATTATATATACCATACTCATTAAAGATGAATTTTAGAAGAGAAGATCAGCCACCAAGGTCAAGCATTGATCATGAATTATTGATCCCAACTTAAGATCTTGCTTACCTTGTAAAAAGGGTTAGTTGTATTGAATAGATTCAAGACAACTATGGTAGAAACTTTGTTAATACTGAAGAGTATGCGGAATCTACTCTTTAATGCTTAGAAGAATATGAATGTAACAGTGAACTGAATGAACAATGTATAAGTGAAAAGCTATGTCACACCCCCAAAATATCAGAGTATAATGGCAACCGAGGGAGTGTGACTTCATGATTATCATACTTCTAAGCAATACATAACGACCTCTATATGAGACGTTTTAAGAAAATGGATCACTTGAATTAGGAAATAATAAATTGTTTAAACATTCAGCGGAAGCATAAAATAGACAATACGACATTGTTTTAAATAGTACAAGTGATCTTCAGATAACGGGAAAATGACTGCAATGCATGAGACTTCATATAGCATCTTCGTTCTTAATACCTGAGAAAACATTGCTAAAATGTCAACATAAAGTTGGTGAGTTCATAGGTTTGTTTAAGCAGAAAAATGTAGTGTTTGTGAATCACAAGATTTCATCCACATATGACAATATAACAGATACAAAGTCATATAAATTGCATTACTATTGTCTAAGCTCATGACACCGAAGCGTTAACATATACCAACAATAAATGAATGCCCTTGCAGGTGTCTAACCCGGGACACCCGTAATCTGACTCAAATGAAACTGTGTTTGCCTGACTAATGTCAGTCCAAGACAAACAGGGATTGTCAATCCCGATAGATCTATCCATAACATTCACGCTCACAAAGATTGATGGTTCATGATAAATCGGGCAAATAGCATCTTGGGTTAAATCGGGACTTAGACCAATCAGTAATGAGTAATTGTACTTGTATTCACACGTTTAAAATAAGCAATGTTCTCACCCCAAAAGATGATTTAAAACAGTAGAGTAGGGGCTATGAAAACTCACCTTGTTGGTTAATCGTCCGTAACTGATAGTGGTTCAATGCACGTCAAAAGTAATTCAGTCAAACACCTAAATAATTATGACAGAGTCTGAGTTTACATTCTAAAGGTTAATGTATGCAATGAATTATGCAGGTGGTAAGAAGGCATGGTCGTTTATGAGTTAACGTTTTACATTTTCAAAATGTCAATTAAACCGTTGGTTCTAGGGACGGCTTTACATTTATAAGTTTCTATACAAGAATCTATACTATCATGCATCGCGATTTATCTTCAAAAGTTCAAGTGATTTGTCTAAGAAAATATAAACATTATTTGTAAGTTACTAAGTACATATATTTTCTCGTTGCGTTTATTTATTTATATCTTTGGCGTTGATTAATTTGTGTATTTATCGAATTTATATGTCACGGTTCGCTCAACTCGCTTAAGTCTCTTATCGAAAAATATTTTTTTAATCCCTTGACTTTCCAAATAATAATATATTTAATATATATTTTATATTATTTTATCCTCGTAACTTTCCATATTTAAACCCGAATAGATTTTAAAATATTTTTAGCGTTAAATACGTTTTTATAAACCGTGTTAAATTTATTTATTCCTTTAAAACTCGGTTTCGTGGTTACACATTTTAAGTCATAAGAAAATGTTATTTAGATTTCTCTGCTTAACGCACTAATCATTTGCTTGTTAATAAAAGATTCTAACCCATTAGGATTTGGTTGGAACGTTTTCGAGAGCTCAAAAACATGTAAGTTTGACCACTTATTACTTCAAATTTTCATATGGTAAAATAATATGTAAGTTATATAAGGTATCTCATGTTCTATACTATACTAATCATACATGTGGCCTACACTCTTTTTCTTTTCTGTTTTTCTGCTTACCCTGACGTGCCCAACAGTGGGCTCATACCCACTTGTTTTGTGTTCTCTCCTTCCTATCACATGTATGTATATAAAGCACATCTCCTTTTTCTTTCTTTTTGCTGCACCACCGACGCAACAACAGTGGTTTGACAGCCACTGGTTGTGGTGTCTTTCGTTCTCACCCACACACCCTTAACAATTTATATCTAGGTGTTCCCTTTTCACAACATGGATTATTATATGTATGTATATAAAGTACACGTTTTATTTCTTTTCCTTTTTCCCTTTTGCTGCATAACAGACACAACGATAGTGAGTTTGTATACTCACTGTTTTCGTTTCTTTTCTTCCACAGCGAAACTCGCAATATATATGTAATGTGTTACTACTTATTTGCATGCTCACGACCTACATGGCTAGCAACAAGGAAGCTTAGTCTCGAGTTACAAGGGCGAATTTATGTGCGCTAAAACAGACGCAACCGTGGCTGTTATGGCTACGTCTCCTTGCAACGCAAAAACCATGATAAGGTGGTACCCACTCACGACTTAGTGGTACGTCTCATGTGTTATTCGAGTCAAAGGTTTACGAGGTATGGGTACGAACCAACGAGCACGATGTGCTCTTTTTTACTAGGGTCTATGTCGTACCAATGGTGAGCAAATGGCTCACTGCGGTTCAACTTGGGTTAAATGGTCACACCCATGTCATAGGTCAAGGTTACCTATCAGAAGTCCTTCAATATTTCATGTGTAAACCGGGCGTTTGCTTGACCCTAGTGAGCCGAAGTGTGATTTTATGTGCGTGTTTCAGGTTAACATAATCCTTCTTGGGTCGTCTATCCGTTTTCATGCATGTTAGATTGTTATTTTATGTGTGCAACCCCCGTGGTTTGCTATTCGTTTTTAACGCATACATCGTTTACAAGTTCATTATACGTTGGTATGTTATGCAATGTCACGACTAACCCTTTGCATGCGTACACATGTACTAGTTACATATGGGTTTTACATCGCGTGTTAGTCAACCAAGGTTGAGGCTTTAGCCGAGACTAAACGTGTTTTGGTTTAGGTCGTGTGTTATACTACAAGAAAAATGATATAGTTACTGCGAGGTAACTTACGTAATACGAGCTTTTCAAGTGACGATGAGGAGAAATGGTGATGAGAAATGGGTCGACCTCCCTTGGCTTCCACCCATTCCAACCCGACATCTTAAGCTCACGAATGCAATAAAAATGAAAACCTAACTCTCACCTATTTGTGAAATCTTTGTTTTCAAATTTTAGTTATGATAGAAGAGCTCGTGCATGGTGCCTTATTTATACGCAAGGTGATACTAGTTCTCTGAGACCATGCATGTGAATGACACTATTTACACCTACTATTGGTGTATGATACTATTGGTTATGATTACCCTTTTTATAATACTGTTAAAGAAGAGATACTATTTGATGAATTGTAATTGAAATGAAATTGTAACAAGACGTAGTATTTGAATAATTTCCAAAGGTGTAGGACCTTAGATGTAAGAATGAAATGATGGTGTTAGCTCATTTATTTTGAATTCCTTTCTACTGATTGACCTAGATAGTATTTTGCATTTTTGAGTTTTAAGGAAATGAAATGTCAAGTTATATTGTTGGTTTAGTAAAGTCTAAATATTGGCTCATTTATATTTTATTTATTGAAGTATGAACGGGTTCATAAAATTGTAACACCCCCAAAATTCAGGACAACGCAGCAGAATGGTAAGGTTGGGGTGCTACTTTAGGGCACAAAACACAAGTCACGGAAAACGACCTTAAAATGGACGTTTTAAATAAGTCATATTCTATTTAATAAAAGATCAGAGTTGCAACAGGTTTCATTTATAATGTATTAGAAAACATTGTCAAAACGTTTGTCGAATGGTATACAAGTTATTAAGCCTTCAAAAATATATATCCGCGCGACTCGAATGCTCCCAATGCTCCACTAGCAAAATAGTAACCTGAAAATACATGCTAAAACGTCAACAATAATGTTGGTGAATTCATAGGTTTAAGTAAAAAGCAGTATTGAAATAATTTAAGAAATATTTCACATATTACCTTTCCTCTTCCACTTCTGATAGAGAACATGTTGTCTTATGGTTCTTCTCTGCAAGTACCTTTCTCTTTCATATTCGTGAGTTTGTAGTACTTTTTATCCGGTTTGACTCGCTTGATTTGCATCTTTATCATTGTATTGGTATTTCAATTCCAAACTTGAAATTCCATCTACAGATGTTGATTCAGTTGGTAAGAGGTATGTCTTGACCTTTCACTGTGCAACCCAGCTTCAGATCTCTTCGAGAATTCTCTTTTTTCAGTATAAGAATTGGTTAAATGATATGAATTGGTGAAGTGGGGGCTGTATAGATTAAACTTAGACATTTTAATCTGCCTCGGAACGTCCAACTGCTTGCCATTCACTGTAATTAGTCCCAAAACAATGATGTCGGTTTTCTCAAATCTTGCAGGATAAAACAATACCCAAAAGTATTTGAAGTACTGGAAGTCTAGCACTATCCCAACTTGTGTCTTTTCCTGTAAGACACCTATTGAGAACACTTAGAATATCTCTCCATGGTTGATGATAAGTCTTTGTGGAACATATTACGTTGAAATTGAAATCATCTTTCGCTTTTGGGTCTTCTACCATAACCGGAATGTCTTGATGAATCTAACGATTTGTTTTTCAGGGGTGAGGTTTCGGTAAAAGGTTCTGTGGTGAATCTGGTGTGGCAGTTAGTCATCGTGTAAGTCAGCGCGCGCGGAGTGTAGTGCGCATTGAGAGTGATGGTTGTCCCAGAACTTGCCTACATATATATGACAATATGGGTTTGTATTAGCTTATAGTGTTGAGAATCCAATAAACAAGTTTTAGCTTTTCTGTATCTGTGATGTGTTTGTACTTGAGGCAATCCACTGGTTTGTTCATTTGTTATCTTTAGTTGTTAGCATCTGAATCATGTTGTACTTTAGAAACATCTATTGCTTGTGGATTGCTTTGGACATGTTGGATTCTGAGAATAAGATAAAAGTTGATTACGTTTGCACATGAATAACTCTTAAGCCTATTTATTTCATTTGTTTTTTTTCTATCTGTCTGTTTTGTATGGACGCAGCATTTCTTTTTGTCAAACTTTTGTCATTTTTCTCTCTCTTGTGCCTTTTTACTGCTTTTTCTGACCACAAGGACGTTTGCTCTTTTCGCATCATCCTACACTCATCGCGTTTTTCTGTACTACTCGTAAAATTACCATGGCCTTTTTATTTTTCAACATTTGTACAAACAACTGCGATGTTTGAGTTCTTGTTGAGATAATTGGTATAAAAATGTATCATAACTTTCCACATTTTTTGTACCGACCTTTTTTTCCTATTAAACTAACAAACATTTGAAAACTTACTATTGTATGTACCATGTGACTTGCTAGCCAGTTTGTGCTAACGTGGAACAAGTCATTCTTGTTTTTCCAACATGTGTGTATTTTAGTTTTTGTTTTTCTTTACTTTTATCTCATAAAATCTAAACACTCTCTATCACAATATTAAAATACATTTCCCATATATCTTTTTTTGTTACTGTAATACTTTTTAGGACATAAAATAACCAACACCAGTGTAAATACATTGCACATACATTAACAAAATATGGCAACAAAGTAACATACTTCAAAGTATTAAAGTTATTAAGTAAGCATAAACTAGCTTATATGCTTAAGTGCACTTGAAACATTGCCTAAAATGTGCAAATTTGGTACCAAGTTTTGATACAAAGCATATAACTTAAGTGCATACATACTTAATCTAAACCTTGAGCATTGTTTTTAGAGCTACCAACACTAAATGGTTTTTTGCATGTTGCTTCTTTAAAATCCTCTCACTTGCCTATGATTAGACCTAGTAGTTTTTCATGTTTATTGCAAAGTGTACAATTGAAACACTAGTTAATAATATCCTATCACGAGAAACCCTGGCCCATAAATCTTCAACAGAATCATTTTTTACTGTTCAAAAAACCAATGTTTGATTCTAGGGAGAGATAAACTTTTTGAGCAAGAAAAAGAGGATCAAAATTACGGATTTACCCTTTCTTTGTAAAAATGACAACGTTTGAACCTCAACAACCCAACAACCATAATAACCATATCTATTTAACTATATACAGTATATACATACATTTGCACAACATAGACAACAAGAAACAGATCTTAAGATTTAAAACAGAAAAATAAAAAAACCACCACCGGAGATACTCCGGTACGGCGGTGCTACGGTGGTGGTTTTAGTGTTAAACATAAAAACCTCAAAATACATCATGGGTTTTTAAGTTTTTGTGTAGTAAAAATCATAAAAAGTAAATAAAACTTCACCATTAAAAGCTGTTAAAAACAAAAAAATTAACCGTTGGTTAAATTCGAATGGGGATGTGATCGAACACTCATGTCTATCCTGGCGTTCCGGGTGTGTATGTGTACTTCAGCTGCCTTGTTGGAGTGGTACTTCTGGTAAAAGATTGTAGAATGATCAAACCGTACACCTTTCCATACAAAAACCCATATTTACCTTTATAAACTTGTTACTCCTTGGATTTAGTGGTGGAGATGTGTATCCTTGCCAAGCTTATGATAGAATACTCGTCACGACTGAACAATTGAGCGAATTAGTTACATGTTACCACATAGATTAGTTGAGTGATTTGAGTGTTTTCATCTTCCTATTTCGTGAGGTGTTTGGTTGTGTACTTGTAATAGATCGAATAAGTGCTTTAATGGAAAATATCCTTAAGGGATAGATTTTTATAAACTTCTAAAGGCTACTTGAGGACAAGTAGGATTCAAGTGGGGTATATTTGATGACATCAAATAACGTCTATTTTATAGCATCATTTATCCCACGATATTAACCTATTTTGTATAGTTATTGCAAAGAATTGTTATTTAATCGTTTATATTTGAGAATTGCAGTAATTATGGAGTAATTGGTGAAAGATAGCAAAAGGCACGCATTTTGGAGCATAAACGAAGAGTTCGAGAAAATCTACTGATCTGACAGCAAATACGCCGTATTATTCTAGACCTATGCGACGTATCCAAGACTTTGACGAATCAAAAGGACATTTGCATGTCTTTGTTGGAATAGCCGTTTATCCATGATTCCGCCGTATGTAATACTTTGGTCAACGAAAGAAGAAGAAGCTAGATTGTACCCATATTCGCCGTATCCTTCAAGAAGATACGACGTATCGTGCCTTCCACTTCACCAGATAACCACGAAGGATGTAAGGCCATACGCCGTATCCAGGAACAATCAATACGCGTATTTCAAGATTTTTTATACTACGAAGTTCTGGAGATATAAAACAGTGTTCCTTATCCATAAAGGCCCAATCGCTGTATACCCAAATGGTTGGATACAGCGTATCGACGCGATTCCATAACATTATATAGACTACCCAAACCAGTTTTATGTATGAGTGAATCTCTAAACCACCAAGTCGACCATAGAGACGATCAGAAGAGGCATAGTAGGTAGAATAGAGCCTCAAGTTCGTAGGAAAATTCTTGTTATCTTAGCACAACCGAATTCGCGTTCGTATCGAGGTTTTTTGTACTTTTAGCGTTCCTATATCAATCTGTGTATATTTATTACAATGATAGAGGATGATACCTTTAGGTATCAGCCATGTTTTGGAACCATCTTAATGTTTGATTTGCTTATCTTGATGCTTAATGTAGCGTTGATTGTTTTTATGTGTTATCTATATATTGTTTACGTGCTTAAGTATGCGAATCTATCATTCAATTGGGTCCAGTCTCCATATTTAATGCGCAGCAACTTCGGTTGTTGTTTTGGGAGTAGGCTAGAGGGCCGGGATAGCGTCTTGTATATTACAATTTATATATCTAAGAATAATAGGATCAAAATATTGACCTATCTGTGCCTTAGATGTGAGATTAGTTGGACTAGTAGGAGACCCTAGGATCATCGAGTTACGTATTATTCCATAGGTAAAAGACTCGGACAGTGGACTAATAGTATATAGATCGTCATTAAGCAGAAGTGGGGAATGTCTCCATGAGTAGGGTTTTGTAAGAGCACCATTACTTAGTTCCTAAGAGAGATTATAAATCAACATAAGGAAGCTTTATGCGGAGGCGCACTTATTGTGACGAATTAGCGTGTCTATGTCTTAGAAAGAAAGTTACCGCATAAGTTAGGAATGATATGTCCCTCTCGAGACTAAGGATAAATATTGCACTATAAACAAACCTGCATTTATAGATTATCTCATGGTTGATACGTTTTCTTACTGTAGTTATCGACGTCTTTCTTTATCGTTTTCATGTCTTCTTGGTGTGTTTTATTATTTACTTGTCTCAAAAACCTTAGGTAGATACCACAAAACATGCCTTTCTCAGGCTGAACCCCCACCCCCCCCCTTTTGCATTAGGTTTTAGGTTTAACTTAGAAACCTAAATACTAATAGAATTTGAATAACGCTCTCGCTCTCATTGATCGACACCACCTACTACACGAAAACGACACCATAACCTGACCGGGTACACTGCCCGTTAAAGTGTTGTTTTTAGGTTAAGTCGGCAAAATATAAATAGTAAAACTTGATACATAAAATAACACCTACACAACGACACATCAATGATAAAAACAAAAAACGCTTACTTATCATATTGATTTCTAAATATGCGTATTTGCGGTAATTGCATCAGCTTTTGCCTATAAAATTGCTTATGAACTACGAAAAAATCTATATCCTTTTTAAGCTAATAATCCTTAACTTGAGAACAAAAATACAATATCGGCATGTTTGGCAGAGAGAAGTTCGATGAATTTTTTCTGTACATTAGGGACAGCTGGTGTGTGGCGTATAAAAGAAAATGAAGATGTTGGTGGCTAGAAAGATTGAACCACTATGGAGGATATACAGATAATTATTATATCGTAATTCCGCTGACATTTGTCGCATTATAAAAAAACATACAAAAGTGTTAAAGACAACATAAAAAGCTTTTAAAAAGTTATATTACCAGAAAAGAAACAATATACAAAAAGCTAAGTGAACAAATGAAAGCCTCATTTTCTTTTTTTGATCGCAAGAAAGTTTGACATAATGATTGGCCTGCTTAGTTTCCTTATTCCAAATAAAGATTGCACCTTGAACAATAATGATTGATATATAACAATATTTAATAACGAAACTTCTTTTCACGAATATTGTAACTCAACTTTTGGTGTCACTTAATAAAACGCTAGTATCCAAGGCCTATCAGTCAACCTATTGATACTAATCTATATAGCAGTAAGAAAAGATCACTTTTTGATTTTGAAGATTCATGTCATCCTGAATGTTTAGAGTTTATCAATCGCAGGCAACAAAATCAAAGATTCGGCACAAACAGACCATATGCTTAAAATATCTATGTCCAAAAACATCTATGTTCCTAAACATATATAATTGTTTGGCCTAATGCGGGCAAATGTACAATGCAATTCAACTGAAGTAATATATTAAAATTCAAATATCAACCTAAACATATATAACAAATAGAGTTTACCTCAAACTTCTGGGAATACAGTGCGGGCTTTTTAATGTGGTTCAGACGTTTGGACTCGGATCAGAAAATCAAATATTAACATGAATGTCCGCACACCCAAGCTTAAACCTGTTCAAAAATTTAAGAAAAGTACTTGTAAGGTCTACCACAAACCCAAGTTTTTCAAGATATTTCTAAGAATCAATCAAAACAAAAACCCATTCTAAAAAATGCACAATGCTCACAAAATATAATAAAAAACAGCATGAAAGGTGCAACGGAAGCATGTTGTGACCCAGTGATGTTGCATAATGTACTACGCAAAACAGAGGTTAGAACGCAAAAGATAATGAACGAAGAAAAAGTGTTAACCTCTCTGAGAACTGAATTCATTCGGTGATGCATGTGGGGATTTTAGGAGGACTTTGAGCATCTTCAACTCTTTATTCACAGCAACATAATGCTCAAGCAATATGCTCACCTTCTTAAGCGCTGGTGATTTGGCCAAGATAAGCTTCACAAACTCCAACTCAGGCTTGTTGCTGCCAAAATAGTTTATCTTAATTTCACTCGGATGTTCCAAACATATATCCGTGTAATCTTCCAGTGCAACATAACATATCTTTCCATGTTTGGGGCCATCTGTTGGTAATTCTTGTGTTAGTGCATTTTGGCATAAGA
>BQNB010014331.1:4427-69456 GCA_026074375.1 Tanacetum coccineum
TCTACAACTTTAACCAAACCTCTATCAAAAAATGTTTGATTATACAAAACCGCCACCAAGAACATTAAACATAAGATAAGCAAGAAAACCTTTGAATAAGCACAAAATAAGCTATAAGTAATATTCAACAAGAATATATTTCCCTTAAGCTAAACATGATTTTTGACACAAGAAAGAGCCAAGCGTTTCAAGAGAAAAATAAACTTAAATGAAAGGAGACGTGACCCTAAATAAGCTTGAAATAACCTGTTTACATAAGAAAATAAGCTACAAATAACAAAGAACAATAAGCTACTTATGGTTTGAATGAAAACGGTTTATAGCTTTTAGAATAAAACAAGCAAAAACAAAAAGAAACTAGTACATGAAACTGTCACTTTTTAGTTATGAAATAGGCTACGAAAAACTGTTTTGAATGACCTATTAAGATATGTAAACTTATTTCCTAATAAGCTATACTAGAGTTGACAAGAAAAGAACCAAGCTTAATGATGAAATAACCACACAACAAAGCCACGGAAGATAAGCACAAACTATGTAGTATGAAACGTTAAAGGCTTTGTGGAAGATGGTAAGCACAGAACTCAAAAACAATGTTGTGAATCTATAACAATTTGACCACCAAAAATACGCCACGTCCAAGGACTACAAATAAGTTATAAGAGAGAAAAGAAAAAAATATATAAAAGGCTAAAGCTCAAACAAAACCGAAATAAAAAACTATCTAAAACCAAATAAGAATCTTATTTTGAAATAACAGTTTTGATGATGAAAACCAAATTCATGAGCCCACCGAGTTAAAAAACCCAACTATTTAACAAGTTTTGAAAAAAAATGAGATTTGAGAACAGAAAGGCCTTTTTAAAACGTTAAGCAAATAAGCTAGATAATAAGAAAAAAGAAAAGAAAGAAAATAATAATAAACTGAATGAAAATAAGCCCAATAAGCTATATGAAATAAGCTTAAACAACCACAACAATAATCACTAAATCCACCCCCATGGCTCTTGATACCAATTGTAGGTTCTAATAATTTCACACAAATATGAACTAAAGAGAGAAAGATAGAGAGAGAGTGTGGAAGGGAGAACACATATGAAAAACACACAATTTTGTGTGTAAAATGATTTAACCAACACCCTCTCTATGTGTGGAGAGGGATCAAAGGCTAAACACGGGCTTTCATGGGCTTGCCATGGGCTTTCTGGCCTTTGGCCCGGTATAGTTACTAAATATTACAATAAAAGATGTTAAAGACCCAACTATTTACACACGTCTTGATTATAGATAAAAAACAACAACCTAAGTTGGCGTTCCCGTAACGGTCAACTTCCCAATCATCCCATACTTTACATAATTTTACAAGACAAGTGGCGATATCTACCACTTTATACAAAACTTTACATCGTTGACTTTATAAGACGTATCAACGAATAATCGATCCTTGATATAATTCCTTCGGTTTAAGCTTTTGCGAAACGATTATCTTCAAACTTTCCTCCTCTTTTTTGTTGCATGTTTTTAATTTTTTAATTTTTTAATATATACTAACTACGAAACTCGGTGTAATTTCACAATCTTCACGATCATAATAACTCTGGATAATTCCTTCGATAATTTTTCATTCTTCGGACATACCAATAATTGTGTTGGTAGTAAAAATACATGAGTTTTGACTACTTTATACATTCCCATTTGCAATGTGCAAATTTCTTCCCAACTGTACCAAAGATAGAAAATTGACACAAGACTCAGGAAATACATACTTTACACTTTAAGCAACTAGCAACTGATAAATAGACATAATCTAACAAGGTAGGCTAAGGTGTAAAGGTGTAACAAAACAAACAGTTGGTGTTATTCCTAAAGGATTGGCTCTGTTGGTTTTTTTAGGGGTATCTTACTCTTAAGATGAGAGTAAACAAATGGTTTTTACGAGGATTTAACTAACCAATGTAGTTAGTTAATAAAACAACATATAAAGGCTTTTTGGGTGTAATCCTAGAAATTTATCAATTTAAACAAATTACTCCATCTAAATCCATAGTACTCATTATTATGGTCTCGAATAGATATACCAGGCCAAGTTCTAAAGTCTACAACATCACCGACACACTCATATTTTTGTGGAATTTATGTAAACATTTAGAAACGGATAAGGCTAAATTCTCACAATATCTAATAAGGGTTATTGTGTGCGGGTTATGTAATAAGTAATTTCACAAAAGTATACTTGAATTTTTTTTAATTTGAGCATAATTTAAGCATTTTAGTGTGAAAAATAGGACAAGTATACATTCTAATTCTTATCCCCCCATTTGAATTATGCAACGTTTTCGTTGTATAGATAAAACATTAAAAACAGGAATTAAAAGAATTAGAATGAGAAATTCTCTTGATATTTTGCTTAGTAGATTCTCCAAGTTGAGTTTATGAGCAAGAATGTGTGTTGTAAATGCGTCTGTATTCCAGCATGACTATAATCACACATAGGATTCCAGATGATCGATACTTCACCAACTTTGTCGAATTATTTGCAACGAGGTCCTGTGCAAAATTATAGGAAAAATATACAAAATCATATCTCGGGTATCTATGGTTAATTATAGATAAACTAAACAAACTATACATGAGACCAATACGCCGTATCCATAAACTGGAATACGCCGTATTGAGAAACCTGTAAAAAGTATGTTGATCCCACTTGAATAGATCTTGCTTAGCTTATAAAAGACTTAGTTGTATTGAATAAATACAAGACAACTATGGTAGAAACTTTGTGAATACTAAAGAGTATGCAGAATCTACTCTTTAATACTTAGAAGAATATTAATGAAAAAGTAAACTGTATGAACAATGATATTACTAAAAAGCTCCTATATTATTATAAATAATATGAGTACTCTGTGTAGTACTAGGGTTTACAACCTTGGAGCTATATATAAAAAACGTATGAATGTGTGTCAATAGCCATAACCTAGGATCTTATTTTATACACCAAGGAGTCCTTTACAAGATAACTACAAATCTTCTATAATTCTAATAGATAACAACAAATCTTCTAACTTAATAAGATATACATATCTTTTACAAAAATATCTCATACTTATCCCGTAAGTAATCTTGATAAACAATCTTCATCTTAATCCTTTCTCTTGTCTTTATCCTTCTGAGAGTAGGAACTCTTCTAACAGTTGTAATCTTTCAGCAGTTGTAAGCAGCAGCATTAACTTTTATACCAGTAGCACTAACTGTGTACAAGCAGTAGTAACTACTTAGAATATTTTCTTCATTCTTCATCAGCAGTACTAAGTTACACTAACAATAGTAACTTGTATACTAGCAGTATTAACTACTTAGTAGTATTTCTTCCAAGTCTCTGAGCAGTCTTAACTTCCATTAGCTGTAGTAATATATACTAGCAGTAGTAACTGACAATACTAACTACTTAGCATATTTTTCACTAATTATCACTAACAGCAATAAATTATGCTTAACAACAGTAACTTTAACCTTAGCAGTATTAACTCCAAGATCATCATAAAGTCTTTTGATCCCAACAATCCCCCCGTAAACTTGATGTTCATCTTCTGAATCTTCAAGTTTCTTGATTAAAAGCTTTATCTTCACTAGGAGGATGCATTCAAACACTTCCAGGATTCTTGACCTGTTTTGCCACGAGCTTAAGAAGTTGATAGCACATTTCATTCCAATGGTCAGCTTAAAGCTTCTTGTTGAGCATTACTGTGATTGTTGCAGGTGTAAGTGGATACTTTTTCTCTACTAGCATAAAGATATGCAAATTCTAAAATCTCACAAAATGTACTCCACTTGAAGAAAATAGCTTCTAAATTGTCACTTTGTGTCCTTGTAGATTTCTCCATACATCACTTTCTATATCAGGTTCAAACATCACTTTCAAATCACCCCATAACACTCTTTCATATGCCTCCTCTGGCCTTGTATTCCCATGTTTAGCTTTAACCAACTTCCAAAGTGTTTTCAGGTCTTCTTTGTTAATGCTCTGAAGCATCTTAATCATTGATGAGTACCTCCTTGAACTTCCATCTGCTCTTATGAGTTGAAAGTATCCCATCTTTCCTTCTTTAATGATTTTCCAGTCAATAATTATTGGAGGTTTAGTGGCTAATGGTATAGCATCAACTGCTATTTCTTCTTCATCAACAAGAATCTCCATATGCTTTTTCATCTCAGCTTCTTTTTGATCATCATATATCTTTTGCTTCTTAATTCTTTCTTGTTCTAGCTTTGTGCTTGCTCTTTTAGAACTACTTTCTTCTGCTCTTGTTACACTGCCTTCATCTTTCTCTTTACCTCCTTTCACCACTTCATAATCCATAGATACAAATGAGTCTATCCAACCCATGGTCTTGTCAAAAGCCTTCTGAACTTCATCAAAGCTTTTGTTCTTTAACTGACTGTGAGTGAATCTAGCCATGTTCTTTAGATAGGTACATATTTGATTTCTCTTTTGAGCCTAGGTTGGTGGTTTTCTTCTCTGCTCTTCTTCTCTAAGTCTTGCAAAATGTTTCTTTCTTTTATCCATGAGTTCTACAAACAGCTTTGACTTTTCTTCAACAGTCAACCTTCCTGTTCTTGTGCCTGAAATCTTGCAGCTAGCTCGTAATCTACATCTATCATAGCTTGAACGTTATCCCATTCAGCAATGTTTTCATCTTCTTCTCTTTGTTTTGCAAGCTTCTATTCTTCTTCTAATTCAGCATTTAACCGAGCTTGAAGTTTTTGAGCAATTTCTTCATCAATCAAAATTTGATCTTTCTTTTTCAAAGGCTTCTCAGGTTCTATCATCTTTGCCTTGCCTTTGTCTTTAACTTGTGGAAGTTGTGATGTTTGTGAAGATGATGTTTTTGTTCTAAATTCACTTGGCTCTTGAACTACAACTCCTCTAGCCTTGGGTCTTGTAACAGCAGTTGTAGTTGTTGTAGCAGCGGTTGTAACAACCTTGGGTTTAGCTGCTTTGATCTCTATTAAGGTCTGAGCCAGAGTCAACTCATCAACATGTGTTGTTGTAGCACTAACAGTAGCAACTTTAGCAGTACTAACTGCCTTTTCAACCTCAACTTCCTATTTATCAAAAACTCCTGTATCAAACATTAAATTATCATCATTCCTCTCTTGAGCCTTATCAACCAAAGTAATCTTTGCATCAACATCAAGATCATCCTCCCCTGTTTGGATGCATCCTCTTGAGCACCCAAACCTTCATCTTCAGAGGAAACAACTTGTGCAGATCTACCAACCTTCCTTAACCTTTTAAGCCCTGAAGTTCTTGACTTATTCTTCCTTTCTAGATTCTTGTCCTTCTCCTTTAATTTAGTAATCTCTGCAGCTTGAGAGGTCTTTATGTTCTTCAAGTCAAGAACTCTTTGTGACAAGTTGCTACAAAGTTCCATTAATTTATTTGGTTTCAATCAATCCTCACCACTGAGTAGTAGATTATTGGAATGTATAGGTACATGCTCCTCATTGGCAGCCTCATCAGTGATAGGCTCTGTAGAACCACTGGGTTGAGGAACCTCAGTGTCTTTCCTCTGTTTTCTCCTTGGTTATTTCTTCTGAGGCTGTGATGTAGATTGTTGAATAATAGTGGGTGTGTGTTAAGGATCAATTGGTATTTATGAACCCTCACCTAATTCTTTAGGAGCTTGAACCATCATAGTTGTTTGAAATAAAGGGGTAACTCTCCTAGAAAAACCTTTTCCTCCTTTCTTCATATTAGCAAAGACCTTCTTAGTATGAGAAGGTGTAACATTAATTTCTTTATGTTTGGTCATTCCTTCAACTTGTTTGTCCAGGAACACTTGCACAAACCTTGGATACATTATAAATTTAACCCCACCCTTCAAGTTCTTCACCATATTATCAAAAATATACTTGGAAAAGTTAAGTTTTTGGTTTGTGGCAAGAAAGATGACAGTTGAGGCCATAGTGCTACTAAATTCGTTCCAAGCAGTAGTCTTAACACTAATGCATTGCAAAATTGTATGGATAAGAAATTTCCATTGAGGTGAAAGGAAAGCTTTATAAAATGTAAGCTTTTGTGTAAGATTTTCATACCCAATGAGTGTTAGCTGTTCAAAAATTGTCGCATTTGGAAGACATTCAGTACCTTCAGCATCCTTTAATTGAAGAGCTCTTCTCACACTCGTCTTAGTGACGATCACTTTCGTCCCATCTACTAGGGCTTGTATCTGCACTTCCCCATTGACAGTTTTTGCCTTAGCAGTAGCCCAGAACTGCTTAATGCAGGAAGTATAGATGGTAGGATTCATCGTTAGCGCATATCTGACAGAACTTGCATTTAAAAAATCAATAACTCCCTCAAACCCATCACTTTCTTTTGGTTTCTCCAAAAAGGTAACCAAATTGTAAGTTTCAACAAACTTTAGGTTCGACATTGTGTTGGGTTTTGATGATGAATGATAAAATTGAGTTAGGGTTTATGATTAGAGAGTAGATCAAAGTGTAAAATCAATCGAATAAGTGATTGAAACCCTTAATCAAAGTATTTATGAAATCACCCTCAACAACATTAACTTAAATTAGCAGTACTAAGTAAAGCACAACATCATTAACTGACCCAGCAGTAGCCCAGCAGTAGTAAGTTATGCCTGACAGCATTAACTTAACTAGCAGTAGTAAGTTTATGCCTAACAGCATTAACTAACACTGGCAGTAGTAAGTGTATGCCTGACAGCATTAACTTAACTAGCAGTAGTAAGTTTATGCCTAACAGCATTAACTAACACTGGCAGTAGTAAGTGTATGCCTAACAGCATTAACTTTGAGTCACTAGCATTAACTCTAATTTCGTTCCAAAAAGCATTTTCATCATCAATTTTGATTCTCACAAGCTCTCTTTCTGTTTTTATTCTCACTATATCTCTCAATTCTTTTTCTCACTGAATCACACTGTCCGTTTTTATGTCACACATCTCTCTTTCTGTTTTTCATTCCCAACAATTTCTCTCATTTCTTTTAGCTCACAAAGTTACTCTTTCTATTTTTGTTTCACACATCTCTCTTTCTGTTTTTCATTATCACTAATTTCTCTCATTTCTTTTTCTCACCAATTCACTCTATCTGTTTTTATTTTCACACATCTCTCTTTCTGTTTTTATGCTCACCAATTTCTCTCATTTCTTTTTTCTCACCAATTCACTCTATCTGTTTTTATTTTCACACATCTCTCTTTCTGTTTTTATGCTCATCAGTTTCTCTCATTTCTTACAATATTAATTATAACAAATAGTAGTAAGTATAACTAACAGCATTAACATAGCAGTATTAAGTATAACTAGCAGCACTAATTATACTTACTAGCAGAAAGTTAGGCCAACAACACTAACTTGAATTTCATCAGTAGCTGCTGTTCCATTCTATTTCAAGCATCATTTGTGCATAATCTGCTGCATATGAACATAATTAACCTCCCCTCAATTAATACTTTAGAGGTTAAGCCTTCCTATACTTGCAATCAGATATTGAAATCTGCCAATATCAAATGCTTTTGTGAGCAAATCTGCAACATTCTGATTTGTAAGAATCTTGATCATCTGAATAAGCTTCTTCTCATTGGAATCTCTGATAAAATGATGTTTAATCTCAATGTACTTAGTCTTTGAGTGAAACACTGGATTCTTAACTATGCAGATGGTGCTTTCATTGTCAATGAAAATCTTGGTATTCATGAAATTGTATCCATAATCCAGCATTTAATTTTGAATCCAGAGTACTTGTCCACAACAACTAGCAGCAGCCACATATTCTGCTTCAGTATTAGAGTTGGCAACTATAGTCTGCTTCTTGCATTGCCATGAAATCAATCTGCTTCCAAGAAATTAACAACCTCCTGTTGTGGATTTCCTGTCTAAACTTGCACCAGCATAGTCACTATCAGTATAAGCTTCTAAGTCAAATGGTGAGTCCTTAGGATACCAAAGGCCCAATTTAGGTTGACCTTTTAAGTATCTAAAGATTCTTTTTACAACATGAAGATGTGAAACTTTAGGTGTGACTTGGAATCTTGCACAAGCACATACAACAAACATTATATCAGACCTTGAAGATGTTAAATACATCAATGAGCCAATCATTGATCTATATAAGTGAACATCAACATCTTCAGCATTTTCATCCTTCATCAAAGGCTTTGAAGTCTCCATAGGTGTACTTGATGTCTTTACAGTTGAAAAACCAAACTTCTTCAAAATTTCATCCACATACTTGTCTTGACTGATGAAAATCCTCATCTTTCTGTATCATTTGTAGTCCTAAGAAGAAAGTGAGCTCACCCATAGAAATCATCTGGAACTTCTTGTGCATCAATTTCTCAAACTCAGTGCATAACTCCTTTTTAGTAGATCCAAAAATGATATCATTAACATATACTTGAACTAGTAGAATATCACTTTTAACACTTTTAATAAACAAAGTCTTATCTATCTAACCTATTTGAAATCCATTGTCCAATAAATAGGTAGATAAAGTCTCATACCAAGCTCTAGGAGCTTGATGTAGACCATATAATGTCTTTTCTACCTTATAAACTATGTCAAGGAACTCTGGATCTTTAAACCCTGGAGGTTGACAAACATAAACTTCCTCTTCAATCTTGTCATACAAAAATGCACTCTTCACATCCATCTGGTATACTACAAAGTCTTTGAACGAGGCATAGGCTAAGAACAGCCTAATTGCTTCAATCCTAGCAACTGGAGCAAAAACCTCATCACAATCTATTCCCTCTTCTTGTGTATAACACTGTGCAATCAACCTTGCCTGATTTCTAATCACAATACCCCTTTCATCTTTCTTGTTCCTGTACACCCATTTAGTACCAATGGCTCTTTTGCCACTTAGTAAATCCACTAACGTCCAAACCTGTTGTAACTTGAACTGTAGAAGCTCATCTTGCATAGCTTCTATCTAGCTTGGATCTTTTAATGCTTGGATTACCTTTTTGGGCTCTTCCTGGGATATGAAACAAGCAAACAAACAAGTATGAAGGTCTTCATGAGTTTTTCCTTCATAAACATCACTAATAAACCCTTGTTCATTTGTAGTCTTTGTCATTCTCCTTGTCTGTACACCAGACTGCACATCACCAATCACATGATCAAGTGAATGATCTTTATGGATTCTTGTATTTGGAGTAAAAGGAACTAGATATGTGGTAGTAATGTTGTTCATATCTATTTATGTTTCATCACCAAAGAAATCAACATGTGTGGCTTCAAGTGGAGCAGTAGTAACTGTTGGACTAAAAATATTAATATTTAGACTACCATTATTAACATTCGTATTGGCAGTAGTAATACTTGACCTAACAGTATTAACATCTTAAGTACTATTTGCAGGTCTCTCTTGATCATCAATTCCACTTTCTTTATTTACACCTTCATCATCCTTCTTTCCAGCATCACTAAAAGGTTGTGGTTCATCATTACTAGCATTCTTTGAAGAAGAATCAAATAGTGAACCATCTTTCTACAGTGGCATCAAAATATAGTCTTAGCTAGATCATGTCTCCTTGCTTGAATGACCTGCACCAATACTTTCTTCTGTACCTGCTAAATCATTAGAGTTTGTACCTGCAACAACTGGCACATAATTCGTTGATTTTGTTAGAACATCAATATCAAACAGCCACTTTGGTCCATCACCTGCAATAATAGGCTTATCCTCCAAGAACCTAATATGCAAGTTTTCTTCTACTTTTCTAGTTCTAATGTTGTATACCCTAAACGCCTTACTATTCATTAAGTATCCAACAAATAATTCTTCATCAGATTTTCCATCAAACTTTCCTAAATAATCTAAGGTATTAAGAATGGTAACATGACACCCAAATGGTCTCATGAAGCTCAGAGCAGGTGTTCTACCTCTAAACAGTTCATAAGGGGTCTTGTTATGAGGCTTAACTACTAATACCCTATTCTGCACATAGCAAGCAGTATTAACTACTTCAGCCCAAAATATAGTAGGTAACTTAGAGTCAGCTAACATGGTTTTAGCAGCCTTAATTAGTGTCCTATTTCTCCTCTCAGCAACACCATTTTGCTGAGGAGTTCTAGCTACACTAAATTCCCTCTTAATGCCTTTCTCTTCACAAAACTCACTCATAACTCTATTTTTGAACTCTGTTTCATTGTCACATTTGATAATTTTTACTTTCTTATCAACTAGATTTTCTATCTCAGTTATAAAGCTCTTAAGAATGCCACTAGTCTCATCCTTAGTTTTCTAGAAAAGAAAACCTAAGTAAAAATCTGTTATAATCATCAGTACAACTACACAATATTTCTTATTCAATTAAGCGCTCACAAAAAGTTAGCCAAACAAGTCCAGATTTAACAGAATAAAAGGCTGAGTAATAGAGTTCTGAATCTTGGACTTACAAGAGGCTTTGTGTTGCTTTCCCTTAAGGCAAGCAACACAGGTTTGGTCATTTTCAAAATGTATAAAGGTAAACCTCCTCACAAAAGATTTTCCTTAACAAGTATTAATAGTTTTAAAATTACATGACCTAGCCTCCTTATGCCATAGCATGATTTCTTCAAGTGTGCCTTGCAGACAAGACAAGTTACAACTCTCTTTAAGGAAGCAATATTCTTCATATCAACATTGCGTACATATTGTTCTTTTAAGGACTTTAAGTCTAAGAACCTGATTTCAACAGCTGAACTTAAAGTCAAGAGACGGAACAAAACATCCAGTGTCAGTAAAAAGAGCACGGTTCTTTTTGACACGCATCTGTGAAACACTAAAAAGGTTTAAATCATAACTCCTTGACAAAGTACACATCCTCAAAATCAAGCTTACCAGTTTTAAGAGTTCCTTTACCAGTAATTTTTCCTCCTTTGGCCTCCTCCCCCCAAAAGGTAACAAATCCTCCAACAAATTCTTGAAGTCTGAGAGATAGGACAATGTTCCCTGTCATGTCCTTGACATACCACTAATCAACATAGACCTTGATCTCTTTTGGTGGATGACCCCTGCAACATAAAAATAAAGGAATTTAGTTTCCTTTTGAGGACCAAGCCATCAATGGACTTAGAGATATGCCTTTGTGCATCAACATAATTAAGTTTTCCTTCATTCAAATTAAACTGGTGCACTATTATAAGTTTGGTAAGGTCTTCAAAAAACCCAACATACAGGAGGAAGCTAAACCTGAGGGAGGGAAAAAAGATGTTACTGCAAAAAAAACAAAAACAATCAAAAACCAAATCAAAATTTCAAACCCTACAACAACGAAGGCCCTTAAACACAGTAAACTTGATATTGCCCTTACAAAACATTAACTACTGCTGAATTTGGCCTAGTAGTATAAACGTGCTATTTTTTTTTTTTTGCCCTACAAGTATAAAATTTACCCTTAGCAGTATTAACTTTTTTTTTTTTTTTTGGCTAAAAATTGTTGTTTATTTAATGTGTTCTTGTTTGATAGGCCACTTTACAGTGATTGTGCTTATTAGAAAAATATGACATTGCTCTAGCACTATAAACTGTAGTTTTAAGATGAGCAGTAGTAACAGGCCTAGCAGTATTAACTGCTTTTAGGCCAGTTTTCATTAAAATTGCTCCTAGAACCATGTTCCTGTGAGCACTAGGGTGAGTCTTTTTAGCAGAATAATTATAATTCACCTTTGTATAATTATTCCCAGATACCACCCTTTCCCTTTGATGGTAATTAAAGTTAGCCTGCACATAGTCAAAACTTCCACAGACAAAACATGCTTTAGTGTAATCACCAAAGTCACTTCCTAGCTGTTTAGAAATTCTGATTATTCCAGTTACTTTTTGATTTCCCCATAGACTTTGAGACCTAATACATTTCACAACTAACTAGCTTCCTAAAATGAGGTTATTCTTGTTGTTTAGTCTAACAAATTCTATCTTAGCAACAGTAGGAAAAACAGTTTTCTTTCTAACTTATCAAACTAACAAAACTTACACCACTCCTCAACACAATGGGGCATCAGGAGATTCCCTAAACCTCATTAAAACTATCTTCACTAACAATTCTTATACTACATAGGTCCATTAGCCTTTCCAAACTTTTCCGGGGATGGAACTGACTGGGGATGTTGAGAACTCTCTATACTAGAGAAGTACAAATTAAGATTTAAGCATACTAAGTATCTGAGTCCTAATATATGTAGATATGCTCTTTTAAGAACAGCAAGTTGCTCATAAAAAGAAATAACCTCATTCTTTTGTCAAAAGACAAGTTGATCTTCCATAGAATGATAACCCTCTTTTATAAATTAGCTAAATTGAACTCAATTTGTTAAAGTCTATTCTTAAATCATCAAGTTGAGGTTTTTAAGAGTTTCAAAGCTTTTTAGACAAAGTTTTTTTGAACAAGTATTTGTCATTAATTACTTAGAGTCTGAAAAGAGCCATAAGAGCTAATGTATGTAAGGGACTTCATCATCTGCCATATATCTCCAGTCAAAACCAGCTCCATCAATAGCCACCATGGCTTTGGAAGAAGTTTCTTCCACATTTATAGTCCTTCTAGAGCTGTCTTGATTCCTGTTCCTGCTATCTTGGTTCCTATGTCCTCTGCATTCCCTTGCAAAGTGTCCTATCTTGTGGCAGTTGAAACACTCCACTTTGGACTTGTCATATCTAGCTGTGTCACTCCCATTGATAGTGATCTTTCTACTTGTTTTCTAGAAAAACCTTAAATTGTCCTCATGCTCAGCAATGCTAACTCGTGTCCACTATCAAAATCCGTCTCTTCTATGTCATCTTTATGGGATTTGTTCAAGGTCCTCATATAAAGTTGAGCCCTTAGGATTGACTGGCCAAAAATGCATAAACACTGTCATCACTTAAGTTAGTAGTACTAACTTGAGTACTAGCAGTGTTAACATGATGTGCTAGAAGGGCTGACTTGAGTGTTATCCAGGACTAGACTTCATAAGTCGTATTACTTCATTAGTACGCGAGGGGGATGACACAAAAGCCATATTCTGAGAACTTGAGCTTGAGCTTGAGCTTGCAGTTCCTTTAACCTCTTGTTCAACAATCTTGAAATTGTTGTAGAGATCATCAAAGCTCATTGTGTCTAGATCAGGTTTATTCCTTCCATACCACAAATATGAGAATTCACTCAGAAGGCAGACTTCTCAAAAATATCAAACTGAGATCTTCCTTTGTGAAATATTTTACCACCCAAAATACCAGCTGACTTACAATCATCTTAAATCCTGTTACAAAAGTGTCAAGAGACTCTTGCTGGAGCACAAAAGTTCTCAAACATTTGCTTCAGGAAGAGTCCATCTGAGTCTTTCTTGTGGCTTCATTACCACCAAATCTTGTTTGTATAGCAGCAAACAAAGTCTTAGCATCCAGTATGATTAAATGTCATTAGATGTTCAATTAAGAAGTGCCATCAATAACATACTTCTGGCCATCACATCATTCTTCTTGTGAGCCTTTTCTTCAGTAGTTACAGGACCTGGTATTAGTGAAGTTGAGGTACCATCAGCATTTGTTGTTGTTTGGGCTACTGGTTTGAATGAGTTTCCATTCTCTATGACATCCCATAGAGCATAGTCTTGTACTTGAAAGTATTGCTCAATCCTTAGCCTCCACATATCATATTCACCCTGTTTGAGAATGGGCAACTTTGCAGTAGTAGTGGTTTGTGCAGTTTCTAGATCCATCTCTTCCTTGTGAGTAAAGAGTTCTTCTTGTTAGTTTCTTCTAGATCAAAGTTTCAGAACACAAGCTCTGATACCACTTGTTGATCCCAACTTAAGATCGATTCCTTAGCTTGTAAAGGTTAAGTTACTTTGGATAAATCCAAAACAACTATGGTAGAAACTTTGTGAATACTAAAGAGTATGCGGAATCTACTCTTTAATACTTAGAAGAATATTAATGAAACAGTAAACTGTATGAACAATGTATGAACAATGATATTACTAAAAAGCTCCAATATTATTATCAATAATACGAGTACTCTGTGTAGTACTAGGGTTTATAACCTTGAAGCTATATATCAAAAACGTATGAATGTGTGTCAATAACCATAACCTATGATCTCCTTTTATACACCAAGGAGTCCTTTACAAGATAACCATAAATCTTCTATAATTCTAATAGATAACTGTAAATCTTCTAACTTAATAAGATATACATATCTTTTCTAACTTAATAAGATATACATATCTTTTACAAAAATAACTCTTACTTATCCCGTAAGTAATCTTGATAAACAATGTTTATCTTAATCCTTTCTATTGTCTTTATCCTTCTGACTGTAGAAACTCTTCTAACCGTTGTAATCTTTCAGCAGTTGTAAGCAGCAGCATTAACTTTTATACCAGCAGTACTAACTGTGTACAAGCAATAGTAACTAAGAATATTTTCTTCATTCTTCATCCGTAGTACTAAGTTACACTAGCAGTGCTAACTTTATGCTAACAGTTGTAACTTTACTCAAGCATTACTAACATATACTAGCAATACTAAGTTACACTAATAGTAGTAACTTGTATACTAGCAATATTAACTACTTAGTAGTATTTCTTCCAAGTCTCTAAGCAGTCTTAACTTCCATTAGCAGTAGTAATATATACTAGCAGTAGCAACTGACAGTACTAACTACTTATCATATTTTTCACTAATTATCACTAACAACAGTAAGTTATGCTTAATAGCAGTAACTCTAACCTTAGCAGTATTAACTCAAAAAACATCATAAAGTCTTTTGATCCCAACAAAGTATCTAAATACGGGATAGTTTGTTGAATACGCCGTATCATGTATATGAATACGCCGTATTGACAGAACTGGCAATAATGTTTAAAGTGCATAAAAATAAAGGACTGATAACGTCCAGACATTCAATACGTCATATGGTATGGAGCGGATACACCATATTGATGTCTAGGAAGACAGACTCGATAAAAATAAATAACAATCCGGGTTGTCTCCCGGGAAGCACTTTTCTTTCAGCTAGTCTTTAAGTTAGACTTTTTCCTTCCAGCTTCTTCACTCGGGTCTTGTTACCATCCATCCTTCGTCCATCATGCGAAAGATTTCTTGGTATGCTTGGCATGCATCTTTGCTAGTATTCATCAAATCTTCGTATTCACCTTCTTTAACAGTAACATACTCTTCGTCTTGTCTGAATGAATACTTTATCATCTCGAATCTTCTTATAGTGCAAACCGGCAACTCTTGAGTGGCATCATCACATAATTCATGTCTTTTTCATCTCCATGTTCATTCTCATATTTGTTTTCATGGTTGGTAATCTCATAGTTTTCCATCTTCTTTAACCTTCATTACTTGATTTATCATTATCGTCAATCATTCCTTCCATGATAGCTTTATTTTTTAAAGCTTCTTCTTTGAGTTCACTATCCTTAAAAGCATCGTACCATTCTAAATCTTGGTAACAGAGTGTGTTTCCAACTATGTAAGCTCCATGCAAGTTTCCTCCATTACAATATTCATCATCTCTCCAGCTATAGGTAGGCCACTCTAAACATCCGTTTTTATAATTAAAAGGGCTTACAACAATGTTTAACTATAGTGGGTTCAGTCCATACTCCAGTGTCAGTCCATGGTTTTTCGTGTACCCATGGCACATCTTTGTTCCATTCATAAATCCAATCATCCTTGTAATCATCGTAAGTCTTAAATCCCTCAATATTTTTAGTAAGCACATCTGGATCGATTTGTAAAAGACAATTAAATTCTTTGAAGGCCTTACACAAAGGTGTCTCGAAGTTAAACACATTAGTCTCGATCATAAGTATTTCAGCAACTTCATCTTGTCCATCAGAATCAGAGGATTCTTCGTCCGTGAGCTCAACTTCTTCATCTCCTCTAACCTAATAAATCCATAATGCTTTCTTTGTATAATGATCCATTGTCTTGTAGTTAAAAAAATTTCAAAGCTAACCATTCAGTAAATTCAACATCAGATGGATCATACTCCATATCATCATCAGTTTCATGTGACATATGTTGTTCTGAATCATATTCTTTATTAGAGTCACATGGAATGTTAGTAATTCTAGAATTATCAACCTCATATGTAAACAAATCATCATCTATTCTGCTCATTCGGTTGAATTATTCGTTGAAAATTTCAAGTGATGCATTGCAAGTGAGCGAAACATCATTAATCATTAGAGACTCAAGTTTCTCGAACTATTTCTTGATTACCTTTGTCATTGTTACTGAAAATAACCATAAAATTATCAGTAGAACCGGCTGGAAAAAGGCGTATATAAAATTTTAAGTTTTAAGTTCGAGTGTGAAAAACTTCTCTGTTACTGTATCAGACGATCGATACGCCGTATTCAATAAGACTGAATACGCCGTATTAATTTTTTGAATAAATACGCTGTATTGGATAAGAAAGTTGGATACGCCGTATCCAATGGAAGTGGATACGCCGTATCAGGTTATAGACCAGAACAGTGTATTTAGAAAACAATTAAACTAACAAACAAGTAAACTTATAAACAATTAAACAAAAAAATATACAAGCAAATATACAAAATTATACACTAATATAAATTACACTAATCTTAAGGGTTAGATTAATCTAATGCTAAAAACCAAAATATCAAATAAAAATCAAGATTAAATTTTCACTCCCCGACAACGGCGCCAAAAACTTGATGTGTTGTTGTGTGGTTGTAATTTATTTTTCAAGTTTTAAATTTATATTTTGCCGACTTTACCAAAAACAACACTTTAACGGGCAGTGTACCCGGTCGATGGGTGTTTCGTGGTAAGTAGGGTGTCGATCACTAGGAGCGAGACACAATCTCTCAATTTATTAATATTTTAGTTATCTAAACTAAGTTAATTCTATTCTATGTTAAACCTATGCTAAACCTATGTTAATCCTAAATTTAACGGATAAGGGGGGGGGGGGGGTTATCAGCCTGAGAGACTGGCACGGGTTTTGCGGTGACTAAAATCAACTTAAGACACTAAAACACACACAAGCAAATTGACAGAAGATAAAAGAGCGGTCTAGCCAAATATAAGAAAACTGTATTAACCATTTTTAATCCAATTAAAACGTTGGTTTATTTTGCAATGATTACTTATCTCGAGGCGGCATATCATTCTTAAGACTTAGGCGGTACCTCTTCCTAAGACCTAGATATGAAGAATTTTGTCACATTAAAAGTATCCACATAAAGCATCCTTATTTGCTGATTATAATCTATCTTAAGGATTAAAGCAATGGTGATCTTGTTAAACCCTAGCTGATAGAGACTTTACCCACACACTGCTTAATGACAATTCATACACTAGTAGTCCACTAACCAAGTCTTTACCAATTAATAGAGAATGTACTCATTGATCCCAAGGGTCACATGCCGGTCCAACTAAGCTCACGATCTAAAGGGAAAAATAGGTTATTATTTGTGATCCTATTAGTTTAGATGTATAAATCACTATATGGAGAGCCATCCCGACATCTAGATTACTTGGTCCGTATCACTAGATCCAGTTGAATGATAGGTTGAAGGTATTAGCCTACAAACGTCATAATCAATACAAAAGTAATAATTTAGCCAAGGTAAACTAACCGAGTTAACGAATGATACCAAAAACTGAACGATTACAAGATGTATAGGAGATTACAAGTTGTTTCCCATGGAATTAATTACGTTGCAAGACCTCTTCTGCTCTTCTAAAAATTGACTTTTATGGTTTAGGTATCGAAAATATGATTTAGCACACTGAAAACCCGTTTTTAGGTTTTTTATTTATAAGGTCTGGAATTGGGTCAATACGGCATATATAAAGGCTTCGATATGGCGTATTAGGGGCTTCTTGAAGTAGGGACCACGTTTGATATCTTCCAGAATATTCTATTTCCATAACTTAAATACGGTGTATTAGGTTTCTCTAGATACAACGTATTGGATCTTGTTCATTTGTGGTCTTTAGTGAAGTGCAGGCACGGATACGCCGTATCTTCCTTGATGGATACGGTGTATTGGATGTCAAAACAGTAATCTTCAAATGTCTTTGTTTAAGCTCCAGAATGCGTGCCTTTTTGCTAATCTTCACCTAGTACTCCATAATTACTGCAATTCTCAAATACAAACGATTAAGTAACAATTCTTTGCAATAATTATACAAAATGGGTTATTTACATGGGATAAATGATGCTATAAAAGTAACGTTATTTGATGTCATCATGGTCTTAATTGATTTTGGTGCTACAGTTTCGACTTTGTTAAAAGGGATAAATTGTGTACTTCGGGTATTTTGGGCTGAATTCAACAAGACTAGAACGCTTTCTAAGTGAGACGATATTGATGATATCATCCTTTCCCACAAAGTATCTTAAATGGGAAAGGTGGTATTTGAGAAGGCTTAGAGTTAACCGGGGGTGTTTTGTGTTTGTGTGTTGCTTATTGGTGGTGCGTGGCTTATATAAGCTTTTTTATGGCTTATTTTTAAGCCAAAAGCTACGGGTGTTGTTTGGATGTTGCTTATTTTGTACAAAAGCTTGAAACTTTCTTCTTCCATATGTTTCTATCTTTTTTGTACATGTATCCAAACACATTTTGGTTGTGGGTTTATTTCTTTTATGTTTCTTTACTTTTATACATGAAAAAGCGACAATTTTTAAGGTGTTAAAAGTGGTAAAGTTTGTGTTTTTATGGTAGAAATAGCTGGTATGTGTTTAATTACACATATCTTTTACCTTTAAAAACGAGCTAAAATAACCAAAAACGGACTTAAAATGCCAAATATATGCTTGTTTTGCTAATTGTATTGTGCAGGAACGGATAACTAAGAAAAGGACGAAAAACAAAGCCAAAACGACAAAACCGGACTCGGAATGGAAAAGACTGTGAAAGACAAAGCCAAATCGAAGCCGAAAAGTCAATCAAGTCAAAAAGTCAACAGAAAAGTCAACTGGTCAAAGTCAAAGTCAACCCAAGTCAACCCCGAGGCCAAAAGTCAAAGAAATATAAGTTTAGGGACTGAAATTGTAAATCCCTAAACTTATACTTAAAGAAGAAAAGAGGAGAAAAGAAGAGAAGGGCCAAACTGCCATTTTGGCAAAGTTTTACTCCAAGGGCCATTTCTGCCAAAGTTCCCTAACTTATAACACGCAAGGACGAGTCTTGCAATTAGTGTTATAACTCTTGGGGACTTAAATTGCCAAGTCCCCAAAAGTTATAACACCACAAGGACCAACCTTGCAAAGCCTGTTATAACCATGAGGGGCCAATGTTGCCATTACCTAAAACCTTTGCCCTGTCACACTTTTTTTTATATAACCAGTTTTCCCGCCTTTTTCCCACAACTAAACTCACGGGTTTACAAACCCGCTTTTACCCTGCAACCCAATTCCCCCATGGATAAACCCCCTTCTCCTCCTCCACTACCTTTCCCAGCTGTAAAGATTGCCATGTTGGCAATCCAAACCTACACAAAACCCAATCAAGGGTTTAAAACTGTCGACTCGGGCATCAAGGGAAACCAAGGGCTGTGATAAGCTTGACATAGCACTCTCACAACAAACACACACCCTTTTATGTGTGTTCAAAGAAACACAAGTGAAAAGAAGAGAAGAAAGAGAAGACTAGTCGTATTTTCCTATAAAAGCAAGTGTAAAGCCATTGTGGCAGTTTGAGTTTTATATATGTCATTTTAGTGTAGTTTTTAAAGTAGTTTAAGTGTTTTTGAGCTATTTAGTTAAGCACTTGTGGTTTGAGTTTAAGTGTGACTTTTAGAAAACTCCACAAGTGCTTATTTAGTTAAGCACTTGTGGTTTGAGTTTAAGTGTTCAAAAAAGGTGTGTTTAGTGTGTCTAAAAAAGGCTGTAACAAGCCCCTTGTCTTTTGACTTTGGTAAGTCAAAATTCACCAAGTCCTTTTGGTGGCAGTTTTAAAAAACTCAAAAGACCTTTTTCACCTACAAAATTCAGCAAGTAAAAATGATTTTTAAAAGCTCAAAATTTGTGCACAAGTTGTTAAGCTAAGGTACTAAATCTGTTTTGGCTTAATTTTTTGTTTAGAGCTTATTTGACAGCTTTTTAAAGCTGTCAAATAAGCCCTTGAGTTTAGCTCAAATCTCCCCTGGTGCAAAGGGGAGACTTTAAGCTCTCATTGCTTAGCTTTTAAGTCCACTAAAGCCCAATCTCTTGGCTTATTTTAAAAGCTTATAAGATCTTGTATAAGCCTTCTAAGTTTCAGACTTTAAAAAGCTTATTTGTTGGCTTATTTTTAAGCCCAAACTTGGCTTTTGACTGTTTTTGAATGCCTTAGGTGTAGGGACTGCTTATTTTTCTTTATGCTTATTTAGCTTATGTCACTAGCTCATTTTAGCTCTTAATAGCTTTTCAGAGTCAAAGAGTTAAGAGTGGTTTTGGTACAAGCTTTATTTGACTTTTAAAGTCAACTTCATTTTGTCAAAATCTTTTATAAAGTTGAGTTAGGTCATATGATCAAGTTTAAAACAGGTTTTAAAAGATAGTTAATAGAATTCAAGAATTGTGAGCTTAAAATTTCTTTGCCAGCACCAGGGCAGTTTTGAGAATTAAGTATTTTTAGTTTTAAAGACATTCATGGCAATTTAGAGGTAACTTTGTGTTAGCGTACATTTATATACATGTAATGAGTTATTTAAAGAGTCTAAAGTAGAAACTAAACCTGCACTTTTGTTTCATTGCCAATTGCATCAGCAACAACAGGTTAAAACTGTTGTTGCTAGTCACATTTTTAGAATCTTTTTAGCTTTAGTGATTAGGAGTTAAAATTTGATTTTAAGCATTTACATAGTTCTCCATTAGTTTAGTATAGATAAGCTTTAAACCTTCAATATTAACCTGTTGATTAGCTTAAAATTCCTTAAAAAAATGGTGTAGTAGCAGTTTGAACTTTAGCTTATTTTTCTTTTTGATTTTTAAGATCCAGTGGTTTTTACCAAAATCCTTATATCTAGTTTTATTCAACATTCATTTTAGAACTTATTTCCAAACTTTTAAGCTTTAGGATAGATATTAGCTTTTTAGCTTATTAGGGAGAGCTTAATCTCAGTTTAAGCCTAAACCTTGCACTTTTTGCAAGCAATTTTATCCTTTACATTGTTTACTTGTAGCTTATTACATTTTAGATATTTTTAGTACACATCATAAGTATCAAGTAGCATCTTTTGGTTTTCAGTTTCATCTAGTAATAAGCTAGAAATAAGCCAAAATGTGAATAAGCTGTCAAACCCCTAGTTTCTGTGAACAGATTTAAAAAGCTTATTTTCCAGCTTATTGAGTGGACAAAAGTAGAAAGTGCATTTATTAAAGTTGTTTAGAATAAGCTTCTTTATAAGTTTGTAGTTTTGAGTTTTTACTGAAACTCACTTTTTCAATAAGCCAAAAATAAGCAATTCGTAGGGTCCGTTTTGTAATATTGCAATAGTATAAGGTTACCCGTTTTCATTAAAGTGTAAATTGCCAATAGTTACCCCGCCTACCCTCTTCTTTCTTTTATTACAATTTCTACCCTGTCTTTTGTTAAAAATAAAATAGGTTTAATATTTTTCAAATTAGTTTTTATTAAATTAGGGTTTAGATTTTAATTGATAAAATTAGTGTTCAATTAGCTTATAAAAATTAGGGCTTCTTGTTCCATTGATTTTCTGCACCATTTAAGTAGTTAAAAACCATTTTTCCTTATTTTTCCAGTTTAATTTGTATTTTCTAGGAATTTAAATAGATTTTAAGTAATTTCTTTTTTCTTAGAAAAATCATAAAAAAATAGAAAAATAGTCGAAAAATTTTGATTCTTTTTGCAAAAATTTTCTTTTTAAATCTAGTATTTTTGAAAAATAAAAGTAAAATTTTAGTGTTAATTTTTAGAAAAAGTTTATTTTTGTTAATTCATTTTTCTTTAAAAATTCAAAAATAGTTAAAAAATTCCAATTCTTTTTCCTAAAATTTTCTTTTTAAATTTGTGATTTTTAGGTATAAAGTTTGTTAAAAGTAGTGCCTTAGATTCTAAATTCTCGTTTTAGCTCACGTTTTTAATTCACGTTTGTTAATTTTTCGTAATAGTTAAACGTTTTTAATTATGTAATTGTTTCTATAGTTTAATTGTGCTATTGTATTCGTAGTGTAATTCAAAATCCAAAAATCTTCCAACTGTATCGATTTTCCAGTACAGCCTCGTTGGGGATAAACGACCCGGGAACACTCTATACTACTTCTCGGTATTATTTTATATTTTATTATATTATATATATTTTAAGGTGTAGTTTGGCAGCAATCAAATTTTGGCGCCGTTGCCGGGGAGGCGTGAAAACGAGATATCGTACAGTTTGAGACAATTTGTTTTTGAATCCTTGAATAATTCCCTTTTATAAACATAGAAAAAAAATACAAAAATATTTTTATTTTCTTTTATTAGTATAATTATCATATAAAAGCAAAAAAAAACCAAAAAAAAAACATTGTCTATGAAAAAGAAATAAAATTCATAAATTGGTAAAAATACCAAAATATAATATTCTCAATCGAGTATTATCATAATAACTTCCCGGTGAACTGTGGTTCCCAACTCGAACAAAAGATTTAAAACTTGCCCTTTGTGTCACTTGTGAAATACAACGACGAGCTCACCTAATTGATAACAAACATAAGAGGGTGTATAAAGGAGAGGGATGTATCCGAGGAACTACGACCCGAAAGGAGAAAGGGTTTTTATAGCTTCGCGGCTGTTCCCGCTCTCCGCTCCTTTGTGCGATTAAGTCTTTTAAAGAGCTAACCGTGAAACGAGTTGACAATTGGTTTAATTGTCTTATCTCATTTGTGGTGTCCGATAAAATACATTGTGAATTAATGAGCAAAACAGAAATAATCTTCTTTTTCTTCCATATCATATTAATTCCTTTTCTATACATCTCATATGTTTTTAATTCTTATGTACCATTCGTATTATCGTTTGAATCCGATTTACGCGATTAAAGAATGCGCGACTTGTGGAGTTGTGTACACTGCAGACTTTTGTTGTTCAAAAAAGGGTCTTGAAGACAAGATTCTTGTTCCTAAACCCCCTCGAAATTGTGCAAGGTGTGCAAGGTGTGGAACCCCGGTTGATGGTCCGTATTGTCATGGATGTTTTCTTTTACGAAAGAAATTTAAGGAAGATTTGTTTACATATTATGTGGAAAATGAATTTTTCGAAGACCTTCAAGATACTTCCGAATCATCCGATGACAATACCAACGTTGTTAATGCTCCTCGAGAGCCAATCGTTGTCAAACAGGACCCCGGTGAAAAGTTCTCACCAAGTCCTCTACACATTGACCATTGTTGTCACGAGTGCGTTGATTCGTTAGATGGAATCTTTTGTCGACAATGCACGTGTAAGTCTTGTGGGAAAGGTGCTCATTACGGGTATAATTGTCCGTCGAGAGTTCCGATTATCTCTAATCCGGAACCATGCAACACTCAAACCATTAGTGAGCCCCTACAAAACTTACAAAGTTTACAACAACAATGTCTCCTTGGTACATGCCAAAAATGTGGTTGCAATGAATACGATGGAGTTTGTTTTTATGAAAAGGTTGGAAATGGAACACCCCAAGCAATTTTCAACTCCATACATCTTCTAACGATTCTCCAAGTATTGCAACCAACCTCCACAAACCACAATACGTACCCATACTCTTGTGAGTTAATGTGGGAAATGAATTTCTCACTACGGTTACGATTGTCCACCTCAAGTCCCGGTTGTCTACAATCAGGACCTGTGTTTCAATCAAAACTTTGATTATTTTCCACAAACTTCACCGAGTTTTCCACAACAATATCCTTGTTGTGAAAATTGCGGGGGACCTCATGAAACTTACCAATGTCAACCAATGAATGAAGACTATTATCATGAGCAAAATTCTTGCTATGATTATAATTCTTTTGGTTTTGACCCATTTCAACCCCCGCAATATACCGTCAATCATCCAATCTTCAATTCTCAAAATGACCTTCTAAATTCTCAAAATAAGCTTATGGAACAAATGACAACCTTACGTGATTTGGTTGGTCAAGTTATACAAAAGAAGGAAGAAGAAAAGCGAATTGCGGAAGAGCAAGCGGCTAAAGATCGATATTGGAAGATTCCCATTTGCTACGATGATGACGAAGACAACACCACTGCAATCACACCCGTTTTACCAATCGAGGAACCCGATAACTCTCTAAGTATGGGGGACGAGCATCTTGACACTATTCCGGCAACGGAATCGGACAAAGTAATAAAGTCTAGTGTTGAGAACCTTGTCCCAATCCCAAGTGAGTCCGAGGGTATTCCCGACAAAATGTGGTATGGGCCTTTGTGAAAATACCACCCCTCTTAATGCTCTCAATGAACATTCTGAGATTGTTGTCAATTCCGATGATGATAATTCTTCAAGTGATGACGATTATCCCTACGGTGAGGATATCGATTATGTCGATGCATCACCTCCCGATGTCGAGATCGTCAGCTTAGAGGTGGTGGAGTTTGTTGACCCGGAAGTTGGAAGGATTGATGATGACATTCTTTTAACAATCAAAGACGATATCCTTCGTGAAAAATTGTTGAATGTCAATCTTCTTATTGCTAAGATCGATTCATTAAGAGATAATCCTACTCCATCTTCCGAAGTTGTGATCAAGTCTTCCTCCACATCTCCTAACCTTTTCTTGGAGGAGACTAACACATTTGATAATTCTATTCCCGAATCTGAAACTTTCCGTTTTAATCTAGAAGAGATTAGTAGTGGCAGTCCCACTACTCATTCTGAGTTATCTCTTCCTGATTATAAAGCTTTCTACGTTGATAACGATCATTTTAAAGAGAGGAGTAGTGGCAGTACCACTACTCATGTTGATTTTTCTCAATATGATTCGTTTATCTTTGATCTTTCGAATGATCAGTTTCCTCCTGCCGATAGGAGTGACCTTAATCATGAGGAGTTCGCCGATGAACTCACTCACATCATGCCTCTCCCGGAACTTGAATGTTTCAAATTTAAGATTGAGCCCGATCCGGGAGATTTGACTTCTATTGACCTCGGGATTCGTAAGAATGTGTCTACGACTAATGTGAATGTACCATTAGAGGATGACCAATCTTCTCTCTTCGCTTATGTTGTATGGATCTTTCTTGCTTTTCTCAAGGGTTTTATCCCGTTGTCCCTCCATATCTTCTCTCCACCAGGAATGAAGATACCATTTTTGATCCCGGCATCTCAATTTATCATTCTTTTATGCCGGATGTATCTCATCGGAGTGGAACTTTCATGAAATTCAATGTTTATCCAAACCACTTGAATGAAAGTCCGATGATGATTTTATCTTCCACTTGCTCCCCCATGGACCAATGAATTCGGGGTCGAGTCGAGCTTGTGACTCGGTTAACAAAAACAAGGCGCTTCGTGGGAGGCACCCCATGCTTATCAGTAGTAGTAATAAATAAGTGTTTTTGTGTGAGGCTTACATTTTCCATTACCCGTGTTTTGTCCATGTTTTGTGTGCTTTGTGTTGTATGTCCAGGATTTCCCGGATTGTGAAGACTCTCATCTACAAGAGTTTCACATCCTCAGCTTCATTTTGGGAATCCAGTATCCAAATCTAATCGACTAACGTTTTATCTTTTGGCACACTTCATAAACGGCCTTAGATTTACGTAGGAACCCCTTTGAAACATCGAGGACGATGTTTAGTTCTAGTATGGGGGGGATCTTCGATTTGATTTTTGCCTGCAGTCGTTGTTATCACGCAATCCCGTTTTTACCACCAAATTTTTGCAAAAATACCAAAAAAAATGAAAAAATTTAAAAAAATTTCAAAAATAAAATAAGTGTTTTGTCACAGTTTTGACTTTCCTAATGGGTAGAATGAGAATAATTTTTGACTCGATCGGGCGTGTTGAGCCCTAGCTAGTTCCTCAACTTACCGCTTGTAGGCTAAGCTTTCACGAATTCGATTGAGCTTCGATTTGTTAAAAGGTGAAGAACAATACGTGATAGGGGTAAATTAAGTGTACGTCTGAGCAAGATTTCTTCTAAAACTCATATGGTAACTTGTGGCTTTTTCTCCATTAGCATCGTAAATCCACCTATCATACGTACTCATTCAGTATCAACTAATCAATCCATCGTTTTTAGAAAAAGCTTCAAATTAGTAACTGATTCCTTTAAAGCAAGATGTTTTCCTGTTCCTAGTAATTTGAAAGTTAAAATGCCAAAGAAGCATGAATGAAGTATGAATGCAAAAATGCATGAATATTGACCCATACTGTATCATACCCACTCGGCGTTCTAGGCAGTCCACTAACAAAATCCATAGTGATACTTTCCCATTTCCAAATAGGAATCTCAGGTTGTTGCAGCAACCCAGATGATTTCTGATGCTCAGCTTTAACCTTCACCCACGTCAAACACTTGCTAACATATGTAGCAATATCAGCTTTCATATTCGGCCACCAATACAACAACTTCAAATCTTGATACATTTTGTCTGATCCCGGATGGATATAATACTTGGACTTATGTGACTCGTGCATAATCAAATCCCTCAATCCACCGAATCGCGGCAACCAAACACGATTTCTAAAACAACGCGTTCCATCAGGGTGGAACTTAAATATTTGCTTAATCAATCTCCCTAAATTTTCCTCCTTCACATTCTTCCTTTTCATTGCTTCCTTTGAGCTTCAAGGATTTACTTAGGTAGATCATTGTGAACAGTCATCATCAAAGGTCGAACACGCAATGGCCTTTTCCTTTCCTTTCGACTTAAGGTGTCAGCCATAACATTTGCTTTTTGTTAGCCTCAAAAATATTGAGTTGAATGAGAAGTTAGTTCATTAATTATATTTGGTCTCGGTTATTAATTAATATACGTTGTATTAGGCTAGATGGGTAAACAGGCTCTTAAATGTAAGCTAACCGGTCACGTGTATCAGGCGAAAGCCCAAGTAATCCCGTGCCCGGCTCGTAAAAATACTAAAGGCATGAAAGCCTTTTATTTTGATACATATACACCTCACCAAGGTAGGTGAGGTGAGTTGTTTTAAACAAGGTTTAAAAGCACTTTGTCCCGTACAAATAATGTCTCCACAACCTAAGAGCAAAAACAACGGCTCCCAACTCCAAATCATGAGTAGTGTAATTCTCTTCGTGGACCTTCAATTGTCGGGAAGCATACACTATCACCTTTTCCTGTTGCATCAACACGCTCCAATAAACCCAAACGTGACACATAGAAAAAGCTTAATTGTTATATATAAATACACGTAGATTTGCCAATAAAAGCCAAAATAATGCCAAAAGGATAGAATTTTGTGTGCATTTGTGTCTATTGTGCATACATGATAATGTAAAGACAAAATATGATCAAAACTAAACGACCAAAATCCGACAAGAAACGGAAAAGACAAGACAAGAGTGAAGAATGAAAGCCAATCTCAAAAGCCGGATCAGCCCGATACAAGAAAGGAAAGTCAATAAAGAGCAAATGGAAGTCAAAGGATCAGTATTGACAAGTTTCAAGATTACAAGGGTTAATTTGGATATTTTGAAGTCAAAGGACCAAAGATATTAAAGATGGAAAGTTGGTTTATAAAGGGAAAAAGGAGATAGAAACTACAAGGACCGGATCTGTCAACTTTCAAACTACTTTAACACTATAAAAGGAAAAATGAAACGCAAGGTGCTATTTTTGTCATATAACCCCAAGATTCAATTACACAAGCAAAAGCGCGGGTGCGTTCCTCCCACACCGTAACTACAACAACTTTTCCCGCCCAAAATCCCCAACAAACCCAACTTGCTTAAATCCTTCTCCCTTCTTCTCACAGCAACTTTACCTCGTATTTAGCCCATTTCCACATCACTTCGCCCACGTGTCAAGCTTCTCATTGGGCCCGAACACAATCACGCAATAAATCCAACGGCCTTATGAATTCAAGTTTAAAAAGATCAATGGCTAGAAACGATCAAGAGTCTCATCCTCTCATCACTCTCAGTTATAAATACAAGCTCTCAATTCAGTTTTAAGTAGTAGTTAGTTTTTAGAGTTTAGTTCAATTTTTGTAATTTTTCCTTTTTAAGCTTTTGTTTACTATTCATCGTTTTCAATTAAGCTCAAACTTTTAAATTCAGTTGTATTACTTGTTACTTCACTTGTACTCTTCATTTCTAAGCAATAAAAGCTAGTTGTGTTGTGTTTGTTCTCAAGTTTTAATGTTTTAAGCTGTTTTTAGTCCAATAAGCTTGTAATAAGCTAATTCTAGCTTATTGAGTTTTCTCTAATTCTCATGTTATTCAAATGTTATAAAAATCTTTTAAATACTGTTTCTGTCTATTAGTTTTCAAAATTATCCATTTTAGTTCAAGTTGATTCAAATTTGGAAGCTTATGGAAGAATAAGCTCAAATCAGCTTAATGAGCTTATAGCTTATTGGTTTAGAGGCAAGGTACCAATTAGGTCTATGTTTTTAAGCCACTCACGCAACAAGAGTGGCTAGTTCTGAGACTACATAATTTCAGGTTTCATACTCTATATTTCCTTTTAGCATTTATAGCTTAATTCACTAGCTTAATGCCTTGTTCTTTCTATGTGCTTTATTCTGTCCAAATTAGCTTAGTTAATATAGATATGCAAATGTTTAAGCTAGTTGTAGTTAAAATCCATTAAGTACTCATTTTCTTAAATTCTGTCATTTAGTAATAAGTAGCTAGCTGATAAACTAGCTTATTTTTCTTAATAAGCTATAGGTTTTAGTGCTTAAATAGCTTAAATAGGTTAGTATTAGACTGAGTAGATATAAGGTTTTTTAAATTTTATAGCTTTAATTAGATTTAGATAAAATTTAGTTTTTGGACCAGAATTGTTAACTAGTAATAGGATTTAAGAGTTTTTTTTACTCTTAAAGTCAACTTAAGTGTGTAAATTTACATAGGACAGTTGTGTTAAGTGGTATAATCAAGTTTTAAATAGGTTTTAAGAGTTAGTTTGTAGAATCACAAGATTTAGGGCTTAAAAAGTAATAGCTAGCACCAGGGCAGTTTAACAGTTTAAGAAGTTTTGTAGTTTAGAAATTTATAGCATTTTGGTGTTAAAATTTGGTTAGAGTAAACTTAGAGGCATATAGCTAGATAGTATAAGAGTTTTCAACATAAGTTTTAGCCTGCACTTTACTTTTTACCAAGTATATCAGCAATAGCAGAATTAGTTTAGTTAATACTGCTGTTGTTTGTTATTTTTAAGCTGTCTTTTTAGCTTTTAAAATTAGGAGATAGACCTTAGATTTAAGCATTTAAGAAGTATTCCATTAGTTCTTTATAGATCATCATTTAAGTTTCATTTTCAAGCTTTTAGATTAGCTTAAAATCTCTTGCAAAAGTAGTATAGCAGCAGCTTAAGAGTTCTAGCTTATTTTCTTTTTGATTTCTAAGATCCAGTGGTTTTTATCAAATTCCTTTTATCTAGGTTTATTTCATAATCATAGTATAGCTTATTTCCAAATTTTCAGTTTCTAGAATTTAAATTTGAGCTAGATAGCTTATTAGGAAAAGCTTAATTTCAGTTTTAAGCTTGAACTTTCATTTTTTGATAACAAAATTCTTGTTATTTTTGTTCACTTGTAGCTTATCTCTTTTTAGAAATCTCTAGTATACATCTTAAGTTTCATTTAGCTTCTTGTGGTTTTCATTTTCATTAAGAAATAAGCAAGAAATAAGCCAAAGACTAGAAGAGTTAGCAAATCCCTAGTTACTGTGATACAGAACAAAATGCTTATTTTCTAGCTTATCTAGTGGATAAAAGTTCAAGTTGCTTTTGTTAAAGTTGTAGAGTATAAGCCCAAGTACAACTTTGTAGTTTTAAGTTTTAGCTTATTTTCACTTTTTAGACAAGCTCAAAATAAGCTGAATCGCGGGGTCTGTTTAGTACTTTTGCAATAGTTAAGGGTTGCCCGTTTTCACTAGAGTGTAATTTTCTAATAGTTTACCCGCCTACCCTTTACTTTCAATAGTTACATTTTCTACCCTGTTCTTTCTAGTATAATAAAATAGTTTTAAAATTTTTAATTTTAGTTTAATAAAATTAGGTTTTAGGTTTTTAATTGACAAAATTAGGGTTCAATTAGTTTATAAAATTTGGGCATTTTTGTTCCATTAAATTTCTGCACATTTAAAGTAGTTAAAAACCATTTTTCTCTATTTTTCCAATTGAGTTTGTATTTTCTAGAAATTAAAATAGATTTTAGGTAATTTCTTTTTCTTAGATAAATCATAGAAAATAGAAAAATAGTTGAAAAATTCTAATTCTTTTTGTAATAATTTTCTTTTTCATTCTAGTATTTTTGAAAAATAAAAATAAAATTTTAGTGATAATTTTTAGAAAAAGTTTATTTTTAGTTAATTCATTTTTCTTTAAAAATTCATAAAAAATTCAAAAATAGTTAAAAAATTCTAATTCTTTTTCCTAAAATTTTCTTTTTAAATTTGTGATTTTTAGGTATAAAATTTGTTAAGAGTAGTGCCTTAGATTTTAAATTTCAGTTTTAGCTCACATTTTTACTTTTCGTGTATTAAAATTTCGTGCTAGGTAATTGTTTTAGTTTCTTAAATTGTTTCTATAGTTTAATTGTGCTATTATATTCGTAGTGTAATTCAAAATTCAAAAATCCTTTATACATTCTTGACTTGAATCCGAATTATTCCCAAATCTCATATATAAATTTATATATATATAGTATTAATCCCGTGAAAATTCTTTCCAAATTACTTCTCAAACAAGAGAAATAAAAGGATAAAATCACCTAAAGAAAAACAACAATACTATATTTTGTAACCGGAATATTTTCTTCTCGGGTCGTGTCCACAACGAAGTCGTGAATTGAGATTTGGGAATAATTCGGATTCAAGTCAAGAATGTATAAAGGATTTTTGAATTTTGAATTATACTACGAATACAATAGCACAATTAAACTATAGAAACAATTAAACAATTAAAAACGTTTAACTAATTACGAAAAATTAACAAATGTGAATTAAAAACGTGAGCTAAAACGAGAATTTAAAATCTAAGGCACTACTTTTAACAAACTTTTTACCTAAAAATCAAAAATTTAAAAAGAAAATTTTAGGAAAAAGAATTAGAATTTTTTTAACTATTTTTGAATTTTTTATGAATTTTTAAAGAAAAATGAATTACTAAAAATAAACTTTTTCTAAAAATTATCACTAAAATTCTACTTTTATTTTTCAAAAATACTAGACTGAAAAAGAAAATTATCTCAAAAAGAATTAAAAAATTTCAACTATTTTTCTATTTTCTATGATTTATTTAAGAAAAAGAAATTACTAAAACCTATTTTAATTCCTAGAAAATACAAATTTAACTGGAAAATTAAAGAAAAATGGTTTTTAATAACTAGAAAGGTGCAGAAATTTAATGGAACAAAAATGCCCAATTTTTATAACCCAATTGAATCTTAATTTTGCCAATTAAAACTAAACCCTAATTTTATTTAAACTAATTTTGAAAATATTAAATCTATTTTATTTTTCCTAAAAAGACAGGGTAGAAAGTGTATAGAAAGAAAGTAAAGGGTAGGCGGGAAAACTAAAAGGAATTTACACTTCAATGAAAACGGGTAACCTTGAACTATTGAAAATATACCAAACAAACCCTACGATTATGCTTATTTTGGCTTATCTAAAAAGTGAAAATAAGCAAAAACTTAAAACTACAAAGTTGTACTTGGGCTTATCCCCTACAACTTTAATAAAAGCACTTGTAACTTTTATCCACTAGATAAGCTAAAAAATTAGGTTTTTGTTCTGCACAACAGAAACTAAGGTTTTCCTATAGTTTCTAGTTTTTGGCTTATTTCTAGCTTATTCCTTAATGAAAATGAAAACCACAAGAAGCTATATGAAGTCTAAGATGTGTACTAGGGATATCTAGAAAGAAATAAGCTAAGAGTTAACAAGAATAACAAGAGATTTGATATTAAAAAGTGCAAGTTTAAACTTAAAACTGTTTCTAAGCAAATTCTAATAAGCTAATAAGCTGAAAACTAAATCCTAAAAGCTTAAACTTTGAAAATAAGCTATACTATAAACCTTGAATGAATCTAGATAAAAATAGGATTTGAAATTACAACAAGAAAATTAGAAATCAAAGAAATAGCTAGTAAGTCCACATTTGCTGCCTATATCTACTTATGAAAGAAACAAAAAGCAAATCACAAGCTTATTAATGAAAGTTAAAAGTTGATTTTTAAAAAAACTAATGGAGTACTCCTTAAATGCTTAAAAGCAAATTCTAACTCCTAATTATAAAAGCTAAAAGGCAACTAGAAAATGAATGAGCAACAACAGTATTAACTGTTGTTGCTGATGCAATTGACCAAAAACCTTAAGTGCAGGGCAAAATTTCTTAACTAAAATCTCATGAAATCACTTACTAAATGTAACTAAACTTGCATTATCCCAATTTAAACTCCTAGAATACTTTTGAAACCACTTAAAACTATATTTAATTGAGCTAAAAACTGCCTCTGAGTGTAAGTTAAGGTTCATAGAACTTAAAACTTTGAAAAACTACAAACTAATTTTCAAATGCTGTTTAAAACTTTATAAAATCACTTAACACAACTGATTTATGTAACTTTACCAACTAACTTTGACTTAAAAAGTCATTTACACCTAAATCCAAACACTCCTTAAGAAATTCTGTCTAAACTAAATTGTACTTAAAATCTATTTTAAAGCTAAAGCTGTTAAAACCTTTTATCTACTCAAACTCTAATTAATCTAATTAAGCTATTTTAACTATTAAACCTCAGCTTTATTAAAGAAATAGCAACTTTGTCAGCTAAGCCTATTAACACTAAATTTGACAGAATTAAAGGCAAAATTTAGATATAACAACCAATACAAAATTTAACTATTTGAAACCTAATAACAGTTAGAGAATAAAGCTAAACAAACCAGTTTGAAGTAGAATTGAACAAGAATAATAGCAATTAGCAAATGACTTTACGCTAAAAATTAAGCTGACTGATTTTAAAAAGCAATGAAACCTTGATTTTTGTAGTCTCAGACACAAGCCACTCTTGTTGAGTGAGTGGCTTAAAAACATATACCTAATTGGCACCTTGCCTCTAAACCTTTAGGCAATAAGCTCAATAAGCTAAATGAGCTTATTAATCCTTGATGCTTTTAAACTTGAACTTAATTGAAAGTTTTGAACACTAATAGACAAAAAACAGTATTAAAAAGATTTTTATAACATTTGAACAACTTTAGAACTTAGAGAAAACAAAATGAGCTAAAATTAGCTTATTACAAGCTTATTGATCCAAAACAGCTTATTACTTGAAAATTCGAACACAAACTAAACTAAACTTGCTTTATTGCTTTTAAAGAAAGGTACAAGAGATTAAACAAGTAATACAACTGAATTTTGAAAGATTTAAGAGCTAAATTCAGAAAATAATGAACAGTAAACGAAAAATTACAAAGGAAAATTTTTAACTAAAAACTTTAACTAACTACTACTTAAAACTGAATGCTTGAGCTTCTATTTATAACTGAGAGTGATGAGAGGATGAGACTCTTGATCATTTCTAGCCATTGATCTTTTTAAACTTGAATTCAAGCCGTTGGATCTTATTGGTGATGTGTTCGGGCCAATTAGAGCTTGACACGTGTGCGTAGTGATGTGGCAATGGGCTAAATACGAGGTAAAGTTGCTGTGAGAAGAAGGGAGAAGGATTTAAGCAAGTTGGGTTTGTTAGGGATTTTGGGCGGGAAAATTTGTTGTAGACGGTTAGGAGGAAACGCACCCGCGCTTTTATGTTTGAATCTTTGGGTTATATGCAAAACTAGCCCTTGCGTTTCATTTTTCCTTTTGTAGTGTAAAAGTAGTTTAAAAATTGACAGATCCGGTCCTTGTAGTTTCTATTTCTTTTTTCCCTTTATAAACAAACTTTCTCACTTTGACAACTTTGGCCCTTTGACTTCAAAATATCCAAATTAACCCTTGTAATCTTGAAAACTTGTCAATACTGATTCCTTTGCTTCCATTTTGCCGTCTCATTGACATTCTTTCTTGAATCGGGCCTTGATCCGGCTTTTGAGATTGGCTTTCATCTTCACTCTTAGTACAATTGATCACTCTTGTATTGTCTTTTCGTTTCTTGTCAGTTTTTTGGTCGTTTTTTGTCACTTTGTCTTTAACATATCAAATCCTGCACAATAACACAAAAGCACACAAATACTATCCTTTGGCATTATTTTGGCTTTTATTTGTGGCAAAATCTTGGGTATTAATATATACAATTAAGCAAGTTAATCAACATTCCTACCAAACTAAAGGATTTGCCGTGTCCTTAGCGCAATTTTAATTAAGTGTACACTTTGAAACTAGACAAGGTTTCAAATGCCCTTGTTTTCATCTTTAAATGAAATCACGCATTTTAAACTTCACAAGCTTTTCTAACACATTTTTTTTCTTATGGAAACACATTATGGCAATCATTGCAATTTGCAACTCTTAGGCTCAATGAAAAAAGCTACCCCGATTAATAAGCCACAAAAGAGGAAAATTCGTCTTCCCTGACTTTTCACTAGACTAAACAAAGCTATTAAACAAGATCATTGTCAATATAAGTCCAAATGGTTAAGCTCTTATACTTACAACTTGTGAACTTTTCACTCCCAAGAATAAATTAATGATTAAGATGTGTGCACTCTTTTCAACTCAACCATAGATCAATTTATCTTTATAGTTGAAATCCATCTAAGCTTTACACTCAAGCCTTGTGAGCTTAAATGTTAATAACATAGATAAACCTCATCTCAAAGCTAAAAGAAATTAGGAAACAAAACTTATAAATTGATTTAAGAAAATGAAATTTTAACCATTCTTTTATTTTCCATATACTTATAAATTATTATTTTTTTTTTTGCAATAGGAATGTTGTTCTTAGTTCGAACCCCTACTTAGGCCTTTCTCCCAAATAGGATATCGCATCAACAACCGGTGTTCTTAGTTCGAACCCCCACTCCGCTGCTAACGTTTGTGGGTTATCGCGACAACACCTTTTTCCTACAAAGCCTAGAATCCAAAGTCCCTTAGTTGCAATCATCACCTGGGCCGCGCTCCCTAGCGATGAATGCCTTCGAACCTTGATTCCACGTACATAGTCTTAATCCTTAGTTGCGACCCCATCCGAGTCTCTCTCTCAACATGGATACGCCAACGATTAAAACTATATATAGCTTTTATTATTCTATTTTTTGCGAATGCTTCATTGGCACGAAAAATAATGCTTTTTCATATAGAAATGCTTCATTGGCATTCTTTTTTTATAATTATATTTTTGGGAATGGAAAATTTTCATTTAGAAAAGCAACTTATAAATTATGAAACAACAAATCTTACTACATAATAAATAGAAATCTTATTCCAAAATAGTAAGACATTTTCTAGAAGAACATTGTTGACTTAGTAAATTAAAAAGAGCACGTATGATTAGGTGTGTGTAAGAGCTTCAATGGGAGTAAGAAGACACAAATCAATCATGTAAGCTAAGGTTTTCCAAATAAACCTTGCTTAAGCAAATACACTTATACTAACTACAATCATCTCTGTTCTTCACATTTTAAAATCCAATGCCAATAGGATTTGTGAAAGCTGACGCCCACAAAGGTATAAGTTTAAAGAACTAGCTAGGGCATTTTACCCGGTCAAGTCAAAATTAGACAGTCCTAATTTCACAACCAACGATTAACCAAAAAGTGGTTGTTTTACCCAAACTAACATCTATTGAGCTTTCTCTATAGCAAAATATTTAAAAATTTTCACTTTTTCACAAAAAGGTGAATCCAACAAGGTTCAAACAAGATGGCGTGAATTGCAAGTCAAATATCGATAGAATCCTCCCCAAACTAAATGAAACATTGTCTCTCAATGTTTGAAAATCAGGGTCAAAAGAATCTTTAACAAAAATTCAATAGGGTCATGCCAAAAGAATAGATGTTAGTTCGATAAAGAAAAGGATAAAAGATTTCCCACTTTATGAAGAGAAAATTGGAGACCATCAATGGAAATTGTGGGCATTGCTTTGTTCTTCCACAATATTGATCCATGAATCCTCCAAAATCCGGAAAACCTAGACAAACAAACACAAACAACCAACAAGAACGAAAGAGAACAAGCTTCCTCTCATCATTTTCAGTGTTAGCTCAAAAACGACTTCTAAAACGGCTTAGTTTTTGTTCACCAAGTACAAGCTATACTCGTCCCCGAATTGATTTGTCCTTGGGGAAGCAAAGAAAAAAATAAAAAGAAGATAAAAAGGATAAGCATGGGGTGCCTCCCACGAAGCGCTTGTTTATTAACGAGTCCCCTAGCTTGACTCATTTCCCCAAACTAGGTTATCATGGAGGATAAAAGTGAGGATGAAGAAATTCCAAAAGGTGGAAACCTCCCCAAACTAAGTAAGAAAGATATACCGTAGCATTTTTGTTCCCGGGTTCAAAAAAATTTTCAGAAAAGATTTTCAAGAGAGAAATTGTGAACCCATAAAATGTTTTGGAATCTTTGATCATTCAAGCATTGTTCACAAACCGATTCTCGATTTTCAAATTCGCGGCCTCGTTGGGACATAACGACCCGGGTCCGATTTTAAACTTTGTGGATAACGAAGCGAGAAACCGATACTTCCGGATATATATATTTTTATTTGTGAATTTAAACTTATTGCCTTTTGGATTTTAAAAGTGATTTGTTTATTTTCACCTATATTATTGGTATCGAGCGTAAGCACTAGTCAAATTTATATATATATAGTATTAATCCCGTGAAAATTCTTTCCAAATTACTTCTCAAACAAGAGAAATAAAAGGTAAAAATCTCACTAAAGAAAACACAATATGTATATTTTTAACCGGGAAGTATTTTCTTCTCGGGTCGTGTCCCAACGAAATCGTGAATTGAGATTTGGGAATAATTCGGATTCGAGTTAAGAATGTATAAAGGAATTTTGAACTTTGGATTACACTACAAATATAATAGCATGAACTAAAAACAATTGACTAGCACGAAATTTAAATGCACGAAAATTAAAAACGTGAGCTAAAACTGAAATTTAAAATCTAAATCACTACTTTCAACAAATTTTATACCTAAAAATCACAAATTTAAAAAGAAAATTTTAGGAAAAAGAATTAGAATTTTTTAACTATTTTTGAATTTTTTATGAATTTTTAAAGAAAAATGATTTACTAAAAATAAACTTTTTCTAAAAATTAACACTAAAATTCTACTTTTATTTTTCAAAAATACTAGATTTAAAAAGAAAATTTTCACAAAAAGAATTAGATTTTTTCAACTATTTTTCTATTTTCTATGGATTTTTTAAGAAAAAGAAATTACTTAAAATCTATTTTAATTTCTAGAAAATACAAACTTAACTGGAAAGATAAAGAAAAATGATTTTTATCAACTAAAAATGTGCAGAAATCAAATGGAACAAAAATGCCCAAATTTTATAAACCAATTAAACCCTAATTTTTCCAATTAAAAACTAAAACCTAAATTTATTAAACTAAAATCAAAAATATTAAATCTATTTTATTAAACTAAAAAGAACAGGGTAGAAATTGAAAAGATTGAAAGAAAAGGGTAGGCGGGGTAACCTAAAGAAAATTACACTCTAGTTAAAACGAGTAACCTTGAACTATTCAAAAAAAATACAAAACAGACCCTACGATTATGCTTATTTTTGGCTTATTTAAAAAGTGAAAATCAGCAAAAACTTAAAACTACAAAGTTGTTAATGAGCTTATTCTCTACAACTTTAACAAAGACACTTATAACTTTTAACCACTTATTAAGCTAGAAATTAAGCATTTGAAACTGAATTACAGTAACTATGGCTTAACTAAGTTTTCTAATCTTTTGCTTATTACTAGCTTATTTCTCAATGAAAATGAAAACCACAAGAAGCTATATGAAGTCTAAGATGTGTACTAGGGATATCTAGAAAGAAATAAGCTAAGAGTTAACAAGAATAACAAGAGATTTGATATTAAAAAGTGCAAGTTTAAACTTAAAACTGTTTTTAAGCAAATTCTAATAAGCTAATAAGCTGAAAACTAAATCCTAAAAGCTTAAACTTTGAAAATAAGCTATACTATAAACCTTGAATGAATCTAGATAAAATGATTTTAAAAATTACAACAAGAAAGTAAAAAAATCAAAAGAAATAAGCTAGAAGTCACATTTGCTGCTATACTACTTTTGAAAGGAACTAAAAGCTAATCAACAGCTTATTAATGAAAGTTAAAAGTTGATTTTTTTAAAAACTAATGGAGTACTCCTTAAATGCTTAAAAGCAAATTCTAACTCCTAATTATAAAAGCTAAAAGGCAACTAGAAAATGAATGAGCAACAACAGTATTAACTGTTGTTGCTGATGCAATTGACCAAAAACCTTAAGTGTAGGGCAAATTTCTTAACTAAAATCTCATGAACTCACTCACTAATTGTATGTAAACCTGCATTATCTAAATTTTAACTCTAGAATACTTTTGAACCACTTAACACTAAATTCAATTGAGCTAAAAACTGCCCTGGTGTTAGTTAAGGTATTTTAAGCTCTAAAATTTGAATTCCTACAAACTAATTCTTAAATCCACTTTAAAACTTGATTATAGCTCCTAACTCAACTGACTTATGCAAATTTACTAGCTAAATTTGACTTTAAGAGTCAAAGAAACTTAAATCCAAACACTAGTTAACACTAACTGTCCTAACTAAATTTGACTTAAAATCCATTTTAAAACTAGAAATGTTAAAACCTAATATCTACTCAGACTAGAACTCACCTACTTAAGCTATTTTAAAACTAAAACCTACAGCTTATTAACAAGAATAAGCTAGTTCTTCAGCTAGGCATATTCTACTATTAATGACAGATTTAAAAGAAATAAAAGCTAAATGGATTCTAGCTTCAATTACTTAAAGCATTCAAATCTCTAAACTTATCTAAGCAATTTTACACAGAATTAAGTACAAGGAAAGCAAAGAAATAAGCTACATGAATAAGCTAATTGAATGTTAAAAATGAAATATAAAAGAGGAAACCTGTGAATTTGTAGTCTCTTAACTAGGTCACTCTTTCTGAATGAGTGACCTTAAAACATAAACCTATTGGCACCTTGCCTCTAAACCAAAAAGCTTAAAACTCAATAAGCTGATATTAGCTTATTAATCCTTGAACCTCCAAAATCAATCTAGGTGCACTCAAATGAGCTAAATTTGAACAAGAAGAGACAAAAACAGTTTTAAAAAGCTTTTAGAACATTTGGACAACTTGAGAATAAGAGAAAACTCAATAAGCCAAAATTAGCTTATTACAAGCTTATTAGTTCAAAACAGCTTAATACATGAAAACTTGAGAACAAAATACAACTGAACTTGCTTTATTGCTTTAAAAAGGAAAGTACAAGAGAAGAAGCAAGTAGTACGACTGAAATGAAAGATTAAAATGCTTAATTCGATTAAATGAACAGTAACTTTTAGCTAAAAAGGAAAAATTACAAAGGAAAATTTAACTATCTAAAAATTAACTCTCCAACTCTGAATGCTTGAGCTCCTATTTATAGAGAGATGATGATGAGAGGATAAGAGCCTTGATCATTTCTAGCCATCGGATCTTAATCAATTGAATTTAAGCCGTTGATTCCAATTGTTGATGTGTTCGAGCCAGTAGTATGTTGCCACGTGAGCGAAGTGATGTGGCAATAGGGAAAATACGAGGTAGTGAGATGAGAAGGAACGGGGAAGGGATTCAGGGTAATTTGGGTTTATTGCGAGTTTGGGCGGGAAAAACTGTTGGAAGCAGTTATAGAGAATTAAACCCGCTCTTGTTTTGAATGTTTGGAGAAATAGCAAAAGTAGTCCTTGTGTTTCATTGTGAGGAGTGTAGTGTAAAAATATCTTTAAAACTTGTCAATACCGGCCCTTGTGGTTTCTATTTCCTTTTTCCTCTTTATAAACAAACTTTCTATCTTTGACATCTTTGGTCCTTGACTTTTTAAAACATCCAAATGAGCCCTTGTAATCTTGAAGCTTGTCAACATTAGTCCTTGGCACTTGATAATTAAGCTTTGACTTTCTTTTCTTGTTATCGGGCTGATCCGGCTTTGATAAATTTTCTCAAATCTCTCTCTTGTACTTGTCTCTTCCGTTTCTTGTCGGTTTTTGGTCGTTTTTGCTTCCTTTTGATTTTATTATCCTTTCCTGCACATTAAGACACAAAAGCACACATATTTCTATCCTTTTGGCATTATTTGGCTTTTATTTGGCAAAATCCCGGGTATTTAATATATACAATTAAGCATTTATCATGACGCCTTCGGCTTTCTTATTCGGCCAACAATATAGTTGTTTAAGATCATGATACAACATGTCCAATCAATGGTGAATTGAGTACTTGGACTTATGTGACTTATACATGATCAAATCCTTTATCCTTTCAAAAAGTGGCCTCCGCTTGAGCTCCGAGAGTATGAGTAGGAAAATTGTTGTGCATTGTCATTATTAAGGCTCGAACTCGTAATGACTTAATCCTTCCCTTTCGGCTCAAGGCATCAGCTACGACATTCGCCTTACCTGGGTGATAACGAATCTCGCAATTGTAATCATTGAGAAACTCAATCCATCGATATTGTCTCATGCTAAGTTCCTTTTGGTCGAGGGTGTACTGAATACTTTTATGATCCGTATTCACTGTACACTTTGTACCGTTTATGTAGTGTTTCCAAATTCTGGGAGTAAAAGCCACAGTACCAAACACTTTAGCGGGAGTTGCTGATGATAACCTGATCGCAGGTCAATCTTTTAGTGTACGCTAGAACATTATAGTTGATCAAACAAGTCATCGATTCTCGAAAGCGGATTACGGTTCTTAGCAGTTAGCTTGTTAAGTTCACGGTGATCGGTACATATTTGAAAAGATCCATACAACAAACTCTGAATCGAAAAGAGTTTAAAGACTCATTCTTACAAGAATGATAACGATACTGATTAGATGAACGATGACAAGGAATGATTCGTATAAACAAATTAAGAATTATAAGAGAGTCGATCGTACACAAACTATGTCGGATATATTTAAGTCCACTTATTTATAATTTGTTATTTACATCCAAAGGCGTCCCAATCTATGTAAATAAGAATTAGAAACTTATGGTTCGGTGATTTATAACTTCTCTATCCAAAAGAAGAGGCGTCCTAATTCATTTAAATAAGTAGATTATAAATCATTCTACTTAAGTATAGTCGGCACAAAACCACGATATTAAATCAAAGCGAAAGTTACATTAAGTAGAATGTGTCTCCTTGGCGGTATGATTCTCCAAAATCATAAAGAGTAACGAGAAGAATAATGAGACATTAATCAATCGCGTTTACAAAAGTAGATGCCCCAAAATGGCATGTTACGAGGTGAAAATTTTTGTTGTCCTATTCTAATTAGTCGACATGATTAAATGTGGTGGGTTACATGATGACATAAGCGTTTCAAAAGTACGAGGCGAGTGTTCAAACTCATAGTCGAATAGTAAATAACCAATTGGATTGACAAACTATGTCGAGTTTAGATATCATCAAAAATGGTATTATATAAAGTTATGAAAAATTTGTAAAGACCATCGTATCCTTCACAAAGTCTTGGAAAAGTTTTAGAGACCATTGTGTAACTCACAACGTCTTTGAAATAAACGAGACCAGTGTTTCACTCACAATGTCTTAAGAGAAGTTTAGAGACCATTGTGTAACTCACAATGTCTTAGAAATAAACGAGATCATTGTTTCACTCACAATGTCTTAAGAAAAGTTTAGAGACCACTATGTCACTTACAATGTCTTAAGAGAAGTTTAGAGACCATTGTGTCACTCACAATGTCTTAAGAGAAGAGTATTAGTATTTATATAAACAACATTTATATAAAAATATAGAGACACTATAGAAGGTAGACATAAGTGATCGAAAATAGTCAATATTTATATAAATTACCCTTATATAAAATAATTTGCGATACTATATGAGATTGGTGTAGAGATCAAAAAGAAAGTCAAGTATCATATAATTATTATCTATACAATACTGGTAGTATTGCTCGAGAGAGTAAATATAAGCAGCCATGAAGTACGCGCGCACGGATATCAGATAAAACAAGAGGAGAGACTCTAAATTATGAAAAGTAATCATAGTCTAGGTTTTGGAAATGACCCAGTTCTCTATGAATTCAACTCTGATACCAATCTGTAACACCTCCAAAATTCAGAACGCAGCGGAATACAACATTGGGGTGCTACTTCATAGTTACAAAGTATAAGTCACAGAAAATGACCTTAAAATGAGACGTTTTAAAATAAATGTTCACATTTGACAATTAGAAGATCAGAGTTTACAAACAGGTCCCAACAGTTTTAATAAAACACAATGTTTTCAAAAGGAGTTTTATCGAATGTATAAAATGTAGAGTCTCCAAAATATATATCCGTGTGGCTTTCCTCCGAGCAACATACCTGAAAGACCTGAGATTACATGCGAAAAATGGTCAACAATAATGTTGAGTGAATTCATAGGTTTAATTATAAAGCAGTGATTAAGTAAATCGAGTAATGTTATAGAAATCAAGTATAGTGCTCCAACGAGCAATTAAGTGGACCGCATGATTTAAGTAGTGTAGACAAGAGAACGAATTCACCAAGTTTAAAAGAAATATGTATTATTGCATCTAAGCTCATGGCACACAAAACAGACTGTATATATCAATAATGATATATAGGATAATAATGGCCCTGTGTATGTAATTGCCATATACCTAGAGTTACAAATATAGTGCGTTTGGTTGCTAACACAAACAGGATTCGTCGATCCCGATAGGCCTATCCACAATATTCGCGTTCACACACCAGTGATTAATGATTCATGATGTGGGGAACTTATGGCATGAAGGGACTTAGACACAAGCAATAGTATATTCAGGAAGGCATACAGTATTGAAATACTTGTGTTCAAAAGTTAAAACATAGCATGTAACCTCCCACGGAGTTTATAAAACAGTAAATGAGTAAACGTCAGGCTATGAACTCACCTTAAACAATATGATATAAATATCGAGAACAAAACGTCGAGAAGCCGAGGGAAATCATAAAGCAACCTAAATAAAATCGTGTATTAGGATTTATAAATTACGGCGAATAATTGGAATTTAAATTTTTATAAAAGCTTTTATATTGATTATAAATTTTGGAGACCTTATCTTATTAAAACTTATTTACATTAAAGGACAAAATAAAAACCATTTTGACTAGTTTTAAAGAGTATAAAATGGACAGCGGCCAAAAGTGAAACTTTATAATTCTATAATATTTATTTGTAATTAGCTTTATAATTCGAGGACCAAAACATAAAATAGTGTACAATGCATGAATCTCATCTTTTGTTACGTGTGAATGTACAGAACCAAAGATATATATAAAACTTAGTTTTATAACTTATTCATTTCATTTTATTTTTTTACTTGCTCATATTGTGTTTCCCGACGTATCACGAGATGATCGATGTCGTCTCCGCTATACATTTATAAACATCTACAACTACCTAGAGCCTTTATTATAAGGAATCAAGTGTATGAACTTAGCTGCTTGCAACCAAAAATCAAATCGTTATATTCTTGTGTTCACAAAATACAATTTTGAGGACAACATACTATGATATTTTGACCCAAGAATCAAGTTGATAAATTAGTAATTAATGGTGTTTCAGTTTATAATTTTACTGTTGTATGATCTTAGAACGAACTCACTAAGAACTATTATGGCACAAGAATTACCTCCGAGGAAAACGAGCCACAAATTGAGACAGGAGGATACAGTAGTAGCACCGAATCAAGCTCGAACACGTACGGACACGAGTATGAACACCAACTCGATTACAAACACTACGATTCGATGCAACCTGATCGTAATTCAAAGCTCACGATCAACCGAACACACACCATGATTTGAACGAAGGAAGTATGTGACTCCAACACGAACAATAACTCGGATCTAGCAATCCCATCGTGATGTGAACCCGAACCGAAACTCAGCCGATATGAAGTTCTAACCTTGAATGAGCATCGTGAACCCAAAACTATGCATGGTTGTGAACACAAGAACGAATAGCTTGAACATGAACGTTATAACTTGAGTAGCGTTTGATGTGACTCGAATCAAATCTTTGGCGAATTTATCTCTCGTTGGCTCACTATGTTTTCCGACGTGTTTTGGGTTTGCCATTTTATTTATAGTCTAAGTTAATCTTGACTTCAAGAAAATAATAGTAAAAAGATGATAGACTGCTATATCTTAGACTAATTTGGGTGTCGAACATAGGATACACCACAAGAAATTAACCACTTAATTAGTCATGTGATGACTGTTACTTAATTTGCTATTCAATAAACACGTATAAACGTTATCCATCTCCATTTTATATTGAGTGCAACTTGGCTAATTACTATTACTAAAACAATATATGACAAAACAATCTACGTCATTTTTATGAATAAAACATTCTATGTCGTAGTTTCTCTTTAATTTAACACTAATGTATAATTTTTGAAATGTTGAGACGATATGTAAATATAAGTTAGATATAAGTGTACCAATCTTTATTATTTGTGTTAAATTTGGTATTAGTAAGTATTGTTTAGGCTAAAAGTTAAAAACGTAAAATATTACAAGAGTTAAGGCGGAACCACAAAGCGAAAATGTTTATATAAAAATAAAATTATAACATATAGGATACTTTTCTGAAATAATAAACTACGTAGAGTGCGTAGACTAATATTTAGTTCAAATCCGGGTTCACTTTTAATAAACGTTTTATGGCGTACGCAGCAAGACGTGAAGGTATACGTAAAAGTGAGTAATAAAAATACAACATATATAAGTAAAAAGATAAAAGTGCATTAATCATGTAGACGACTATATTTAGTCGAGAGGCGGGTTAATACTAAAATGTACATTTTATGATGTACGCGGAATAACTAATCCAAAAACTCATAAAAATAGTAATTTAAGAAAATTTAAATTTACTGACGATTTGGCCGGAAAATTACGAATTGCTACAATCTAGCGGTTGGGTTAAATGGAAGTGTTAAGGTGTTTGGTTTAAGTGTTCTGAGGTTAAGGCTATGTTAAGAACTTCATTGAACTCTCTTGTGTCTCATTTAAAGTCTAAAAAGCCTTTGGATCTCATATGTGACACTTTCGTGCCTAATATTGTTGTTTATTGTGGATAAATGAAATCTTGTTGCATGTAACTTGTTTGCCATGAATCTCGGTAAACAATGAATGAATTTTTGTATGTTTAGTTTATAAAATGGTATGGTCATGATTACCGGTTTGGTCATAATCTTGTAACGATTTGAGCTTGTTAAAGTAGCGGTTTGGTCATGTTCATGTGGTGGTTTGAGCTAATTCTATTAGCAGTTTGATATGTGTTCATGTAGCGGTTTGATCTCTTTTGATATTAGCAATTTGTGTCTTTTCCTATAGCGGTTTGAACTCATTCTAGTAGCGGTTTGACCTGGTTCTAGTAGTGGTTTGACCTGGTTCTAGTAGCGGTTTGACCTCGTTCTAGTAGCAGTTTGACGATTTCCCTATAGCGATTTGACCAAAGCTTAAATAGCAGTTTGAACAGGTGGTCTAGCAGTTTGATCAGTCAAACTCTAGCGGTTTGACTAGTCAACACATGCGATTTGACCTAGAATCAATAGCAATTTGACCCACCATGACCAGCGATTTGGCCATGTCAAACCCAGCGGTTTAACCTTATTTGACCAATAGTTTGACCAATTTTGACTCCATAATTTGACCAATGTGTGTTCAGTTTTTTAACATGTTCTGTTCAAAGTTATCAAATTCAGAATATTAAGTTAACAGGGCTTGATCATAACAATTCATTCATAAAACAAGAATCATTGAGTTAAAATTGAACCTAAAATGTGACCTGGACTGTTTGGATACAATTTGGACTGTTTGGACTTTCATTGGACTAATTTGGCTTAATAGATTGTTTGACTTTGACGATTAACCATTAACCAGGGACTTAGACTTTCTTGAACTGAATCTTGTTTAAAACTTGAACTTATCAAACATAAAACGGATGAAACAAATAGCCACTTAAACACACTCAAAGGATTATCAAACATTTCTTTGCATTAGTTGTCATGTATACGAATATGTATTGTTTTGACTTACATTGGACTAATTCGGTTTAATATGGATTGTTTGACTTTGACGATTAACCATTAACCATGTAATTAGACTTTCTTTAACTGAATCTTGTTTAAAACTTGAACTTAACATATCAAACATAAAACGGATCAAACAAATAACCACTTAAACACACTCAAAGGATTATCAAATATTTCTTTGCATTAATTGTCATGTATATGAATATGTATTGATATTCTTAAGTAGAATCAATAGCTGAAGAACAAGATGAACAACAACAACAAAACATGTTGGATGTTGAACTTATTCCAATCAATGAGCAAGTAAAGATTGCAGTTAGCAACTTTTGGATTGCTCTAGAGAAGACACAACCGGATGTAATCTACAAGGTGTGCCTGGAAATTATCAAGCAGTATTCTTTCTACAATGCTCTCATTAATCTATATGCTGCAGTTCGGGTATACAGTTGCATATGATGTGACTACCAAAGCACACTTCTTCAAGATTGATGATCAAGTCTTTGAAGTGAATGCATAATTAATTCGTAATGCTTTACGAATTACTCCCAAAGATCCTAATCATCCGTTTACTCTATGTTGGGATTAAAAGTCTACATGGAGTTACTGCTGCTCAAATTGTGTTACTGCTGCTCAAGTTGAAGTTAATGCTGATAAGTTAAAGCTGCTGGTGTATAAGTTACTACTGCTGGTCTTCAGAGTTAATGCTGCTAGTACAAAGTTACAACTACTGAAGAGATTACAACTGCTACAAGATAAAGATTGCTTGGAGATCATGTAACACCTCCATTTTTACATATAGCAGCGGAAGCTAATCTGGGGTATTACTTCATAGTACAACAGTCATAATCATAGAAAACGACTCAAAAGAGACGTTTTGGAAAAATGTAGTTATCATTCATTAAATCAGAGTTTTACAAAATGCCATTAATAGGCAACAGGTTCTAGAATCTAAAGAAAATGTAATTAGTTTGAATGATAATAATTTAGCCATCTTTAAATCCAGTGCCACTCCGAGCCCATGCCATAAGTTGCTTAATTACCTGAGAGAAAACATGCTAAAAAGTCAACACAAATGTTGAGTGATATTCATAGGTTTTTAGTTAAATAATTTGAATGAAAATTTGATATTGGGTTATGTTGTTATACACCCGTTATAAAACAAATATTATTTCCATTAGCTCATGAATCCGAAGCCTTAGGATATGTTTGATACGTTATAACCCCAACGGGTGCCTTTGCCAAAACACCCGCAGTTATATTCTAATGATGTGCGATTAGTTACCCGTATGACTAGGTACACCAACGGGGAGTCCATCCCAAATAGATCTATTCACACCATTCGCACTCACTCCGTAGAGTAATTAACGGTTCATGATATTGGGAACTTAAATGCAAATAGTTACTTAGGCAATAATAAATCGGAACAACATACATAAAACAATTGTATTCATGGTTTATAGCATGTCTCCCCCTCGCGGGTTTATGAAACATTTGAAATATTGAAATGCGAGGCTATGAACTCACCTTGACAGTAAGGGAAATCTGAGTGATAGCCAAGGTATATGAAATGAATGCGTCGGTATGGTAGTACGATGTTATCTACTTGGGCAGAAAGTATATCAACTTGAAAATAAATGGCTTCAACATGCAACACGCAACCTGAGGTAATATGTCAAGTTTTAGGAAGATTGTACTCTAGAACTTTGATTCTAAGAGTTTAATATTGTTATAAGTTTGATTGGAGAGTTTGGAATTATTGTATCACCGTTCGGGCCATCATAATTCAGAGGTCATTCAGTAAACGTTTGAGGAGCTAGGGCACTTTAAATCGTAAACCCAACAACTCAGTCAGAACGTAATACCAAGATGAAACCCCTTAATATGAAGCTCCCTAGTATTGTGGTACACCATACCATTTAGGATTTTAGATTTTATTTAAAGTATAAGTATATTAAAGAGTTATAAAAATTATTTTCATTTTTAACCCTAAAGAATAGAATAATGACAATTTTAACCCTATAGTTTGAAAATTGACAAAAATAACCCTTGACTTATACAATTTTAGTCCCTAGGTTTATAAAATTATAAGGTTTACATTTTATACCCTTTTTATAAATTATTTTACAAAATAAGTCCTTTTAGTTTGAAAAATTATATTTTAACCCCTATAGTTTTCAAAATGGCAAAACTAGTCCCTAAATTATAATTTAAGAAATTTACAAGTTTTACCCCGGTCTTATAAGTTTAGAAAATGACAAAAACAGTCCTTGTAGTTTTAAAATGATAAAACACTTAGAAATATTTTTGGGAAATTCATGTTTTAGGGCAATATGAGTCACGATTTTTAAAGGGGTTAGGGTTTGAGTTAGGACACGATTTTTGAGTATGTTGTAGCCACTTAGGTAATGCTTTGGATGGTGAAGGGGAACGGGTAGGTTGTGAGAAGGAATTGAGAGTTTTGATGGTGTAAACATGCGTCCATAACCATAGTCGTAAAAAGACACGTAGCTTATTTTCTGGGACAGTTTTTGGACACGACTTTTAAATGAGCTAGACCACGACTTTGGGGATGATATTATAGTGTTCTAGAGTATCTTTTATGTAGATTAACATATCAAAAAATTCAGTATGGGTTGTTAAGAAGAATTAAAAGATATAAGGGCGTAAAAGTGGCTCATCGTGAAGAATCTATAATTTTATGTGAAAATGCAAAACGTGTTTTAGCATAATTTGGGTTATGAAACCTTAGAGACCAGATACTAGGTGTTCTAAGAACTATATTAGGAGTATGATGAACAAGTTTTGAACTTACATGAGCATGTGTGCAAGAAAATGGGTCGAATAGATGGTTTTTAGGTTTATTCGCTTGGTAACGAGTGTTCAAGGCTTCATGGCTTCTTCCTTCGTGATCTATAGGCTTCTAAACTTCCATTAGAACCTCTTAGATATACTACTACTGCTAGTGTTGGTATAGAGAGAGTTTTGAGTGTGTTATATGTGTGTTTTGAGTTTAAATGTGAGAAAACCTACATGTATGCATGCGTTTATATAGTGTTCTCCAAACTTGGAGACCAAGGGTAAGTAGGAGCTGAGTAAGGAGTCTAGGACAGTAGCTAGGTGATGTGGAGAGTGGTGGTGAGGGACTTGGTGAGCAAGAAAGATGACTAGGCTAAATATGAAGGTGGTGGTGGCGTTTTTGCATAAGTAGGTGACAAGGCAAGGTGTGGGATGTTTTGTGGCCATGTATCATGACTTGGAGACCAAGGGGAGGGACAAGTAGGTGCATAGGTTGCTATTGTATGATAAGAGTGAGGTGGTGTGGTGCTTGTGTGCTTAGTTACTTGATAAAATGGGTCAAAATGGGTCGCAGGTTTAATAGACATGAGTTTAGGGTTTTTGAGCTTGGATTTCAAGTACATTGATGATATAAGTGTGGATTAATGTTTGTAAGGTTTGTATTAAGGGTTATTAACAAGATTTGATAGGTGGTTCGGGTTTAAAATGGGTGAAAACGAGTAAACGGGTCAAAAGTTCAAGTTAGGGTTTAATTAGGGTTTCTTGGATTTAATTCGCATATAATTGAAGTAAAATGATGAAATGATGATGGAATGTGATTGATAATGTTGTAAATTTAGTTATTACAACTTATTTGAGTAATGGTTTGGGTTTACAATGGATAAAAATCAAGAAACGGGTCATGGTTTAGAAACTAGCTCGGTTTTAGGGTTTAGGGTTTTGAATTAGGGTTTTGAGTGTAAAAATGTGTGTGAGAGCTTATGAGTAGAATAATTAGGGTTTATACATTGTATATTGAGTGTAGTAGCTTGTACAAAAGTGGTAGTGAAGAAATTAGAATGAAAACGGAGGTAAAACGGCTATTTTGGAGATCATGCTTAATGACTTGTATATTGTACTTTTAAAGACTTGTACCTTATTTTGGAGGGAGTTTATATTTCAAATGAGATGTTATATTACTTGTACACATGCTTTAGTAGCTTTTGCATTTACTTTAGATATTAACTTTACATGGAATTAGGGTTTTTGAGGTATACGATAACGGTTTAAAGCCTGTCTTGATATAACGTTGCAAATGGTACATTATATGAGTAATGTACTTTGTAAAAATGATATTAAGATATTGACTTGACATATTATGATGTTTTCTTGACATATATGAAGATAGGATTGCCATAGGTAGGTTGCGTGAGCTTGTTAACTTTAGTTATGGAAGTTACATTGCATATTGAGATATTGGTAATGCAAGTAATGTAATAAAGCGAATTTTTTTCCTGAAAAAGGTGGTTCATATATAATAGATAGATAGTACATTTCATCTAACTTAATAGATGGATATTTATATTGATGAAAATTTACGGGTTGTTATAGTCTCCCATCCTTACAGAAATCTCGTCCCGAGATTTAGCTGAATGCCGAAGTTAAGGAATGATTATGAATTGTAAGAGAGTTGCTAATCATGTTGGATACATATTTGGAAATGAACAAATGAAGACTAGAGACTTAATCGTATGAAGGTAATAATGATAATAAAGAAAAGGAATTATTTGTACAAACAGATTAAAAGAAACTTGTTTGTACGAATGTCATACTTAAACCCACTCATTTATAATTTTTCATTTACAAACAGAGGCGTCTCAATCCTTGTAACTGAGAATTTATATAAATCATCCTATTTAAGCATAAACATGATTCAAAACGGTGTTAAGTAGAAGATGTTTCCTTGGTGGTATGATTTTCCAAAATTATAAGAAGAATAATGAGACACTAAATTGCACGATACTGATCCAGAACTCACACTTGGCGAATATAGTTCTTCCTTTTTGAGTAATTCTAATATTATTCTCAGATGTTTTGCATGTTTTTCTTTGTTACAAGAGTAGATAAGAATATCATCGATGAACACTATTATAAATTTGTCCAAGTATGGTTTACACACCTGATTCATGAGATCCATGAATACAGTAGGCGCGTTTGTTAAACCAAATGGCATTCACTTGAAATTCATAGTGTCCATGTTCTGAAAGCAGTCTTGGGAATGTCTTTATTCCTTACTTTCAGTTGATGATAACCAGATCTTAAGTTGATTTTCGAGTGAACACTCGAACCTTGAAGTTGGTTGAATAAATCATTGGTAATGGGTGATGGGTAATAATTCTTTACAGTAGGTTTATTCAACTCCCATTAATCGATACACATTCTGAAAGATAAGAAGAAAGATGGATCTCCTGGACATATACCTTTCAGTTTTTATACAAGATATGAGATTTAGTCGGGTTTTGCTTTGGTCACCTTGAATGATCAAAGTTTCACCATTGATAGGAATGTGGATGACTTTCTTGTCGCGGAGAATTTTGGCATGATACTTGGATAACCAATCCATACCAATGATGACATTGAAATAAGATTAATTTTGAAAGGTTGATTTAACAAAATCAGGGGGTAACCCTAGATAACGGTAATATGAAATAGTGAGATATAAAACAGAATTGTATTATATCATGAACAAATTGCCTTTATACTTCAAGATTTGACAAGTGTTTTTATTTATGCCACACATCCTGTGGTTAGGTTCTAACAAACTATAACTAGTATCTTAGTAGTCCGAGGGTCCTTTGTTTTTGTAGTTCTTAGTTTGATGACCTATCTTGTTGCAAGTCTGACACCTGACAGTGCAAGGTCCTATGTGATGTAGGGTGCATCTTGTACGCAAGGGGAGATTCCCAGTATACCCATTGGTGGCAGTATAAGTCCTGAAGGTTTCTTGCTTCCTATTCTGCTGTTGGTGATGATCATTGCTACGGTTGTTGTTACGGTAGTTGTTGTTGTTGCCGTTGGTGGTGTTCCTTCTATCCTCAATCTTTCGTTTATGGTTATTGGTTTCTTGTACCAAATTGTGTTTCATAACCTGCTCTATTAACTTCTGGGTTATGGTAATGGCTTCTTCCATTTTCTTAATCTCAGTTTGGGGACAAAACTTCTTTATCAAAAGTCTTTTAAATTCAGACCAGGTGATCTTATAGGCTTCTTCTATTCTAATAGGTTGGGCAATTGAATTCCACCAGAATAAAGCTTCCTCAGTGAGTGTATTAATAGCGAATTTCACTTTATTCTTCTTGGCATAATTGCTACGAGAAAATATCGATTCAGTCCGCTCAAACCAGTGAATGAGACCAACAGCTCCTTCCGTACCATTGAAGTAGAAAGGTTGGCAACTCATAAAATTCTCGTAAGTGTATTTCCTTGCTATAGGGGTTTTTCTTGGTCCAGGATGGTTAATAATTGCCATCGTTGCAACTTGTACTTTCCAGAGTTATGGCAACACTTTCGACAACTAGTTTCCTAGTTTTCTGATGGCAGCTTGAGTCATAACTGGTGCTTCAGATGTTGATGTCCTTTTGGGAGGCATTCTATCAACACAAGATAACACGTAATAAGAATTCATATAATGATAGTCATAATCCAAGTCATTGTATAAAACAAATTCATAACTACGTGATATTAAATTCATTGTGTGGATTCTCATTTTGATGCAAGTTCTAACAAGAAATACATATTCCTTGATATTACATTGTAGGATATAACGGAAAGTTTTAGAATTTTAAGACTTCCAGAGATAGATACGGAGATAATAGAATGAGTGATCCAATAGGAGGCTTTAGAGTTTCTAGGTACAAAGGTTTGAGAAAATCAGATGGTAAAAGAATTATAGTAATCCCGGATAAAGGTATAAGTCATCATACTATAGGATATTGGATAGACAATCGGTATTATGAAACAGAGGGCGAGGAATTAAATGGAATCGACTACTTGAATAAAAAACTTGTCTCGTAGAGTGCAAAATTTGACAAGCGTCCTTATTTATACATTCGTGATTGTAATTCTTAAAAGCAGTAAACACACAGATCTAATCGGGTGGTTGTTCCTGGGTGTTTTGATCTTGTCTAGAAGACATCTTGATGATGAACCCTGGAAATCCTTATAAATGATTATTTACCAGGAGAGTGAATACCATCACAAGCATCTGACTCAGTTAGGATCTTCAGGACTTGGTTCCATCCGTAGTGGGTTTCAGGAGACCTGCGGGTGGAGCCCAACTTATGTAACTGACATCAATGGGTGGGAAGTCTGAGTGGTGTGATAAATAGTTGACCTAACCGTGATGAAGAATCTTTACTGATAAAGGATTGTGTAGATACTAGGAATATAGGGTGGCGGTTCTAACAGAAGAGCCCGCGTGTCGTGAAGGTGTGTGAATCTCTATTGGGGGGTGAAATGAAATGATTGGTTGAATAAAGGCCAATGTGTATGGGAGAGGGGGGGTGGAAAAATTGGGGGAGAAGGAACTGTTATCATTCAAACATGATGTTTTAGATTTTGGGACCTGCATTTTGTAAAAACTCTGATTATAATGAATGATAACTAAATTTTTCCAACAACGTCTCTTTTAAAGTTGTTTTATATGATTATGATTGTTGTATCCATGAAGTAATACCCCAGATTATCTTCCGCTGTTATATTGTAAAAATGGGGGTGTTACACTTCCAGAGCTTGAATCACCTTCTTGGGTTCTTTTTGAGAGAGAAAATAAGCAAACAGGCTGTTTTGATAATCTTTGTGATTAGTTCTTCTCTGCTTGTTAATGTAGCTCACCAAAACATATTCTTCAAGATTTGGTTATGACATCCTTCTTGTTAGTGGAGCTGAGTGCAAATCTCTAATTATTTACTCAATTGGATGATCTTTGTTAATTCTTGTTGTGGGAATATAACTGACATTCATGGTTGTCTCCAAGTTGTTGAGGTCAGCAGCTGCACCCACTTCATCATCATCATATATGTAACACCCCCATTTTTACATATAGCAACGGAAGCTAATCTGGGGTATTACTTCATAGTACAACAATCACAATCATAGAAAACGACTCAAAATAGACGTTTTGGAAAATGTAGTTATCATTCATTAAATCAGAGTTTTACAAAATGCCATTAATAGGCAACAGGTTCCAGAATCTAAAGAAAATGTAATTAGTTTGAATGATAACAATTTAGCCATCTTCAAATCCAGTGCCACTCCGAGCCCATGCCATAAGTTGCTTAATTACCTGAGATAAAACATGCTAAAAAGTCAACACAAAGGTTGAGTGATATTCATAGGTTTAAGTTAAATAATTTAAATGCAAATTCGATATTATGTTACGTTGTTATACACCCATTATAAAAACAAATATTATTGCCATTAGCTCATGAATCCGAAGCCTTGGGATATGTTTGATACGTTATAGCCCCAACGGGTGCCTTTGCCAAAACACCCGCAGTTATATTCTAATGATGTGCGATTGGTTACCGGTATAACTAGGTACACCAACGGGGAGTCCAACCCAAATAGATCTATTCATAACATTCGTGCTCACTCCGTAGAGTAATTAACGGTTTATGATATTGGGGACTTAAAGGCAAATAGTTACTTAGGCAATAATAAATCGGAATAGCATACAGAAAACAATTGCATTCATGGTTTATAGCATGTATCCCCCTCGCGGGTTTATAAAACATTTAAGAGATTGAAATGCGAGGCTATGAACTCACCTTAACAGTATAGGGAAATCTGAGTGATAGCAAGGTATATGGGATGAGAGTAACGGCTTCGTCACACGCAACCTGTGGTAATATGTCAAGTCTTAGTTTGATTGAATATGTTTTACATTATAATGAATATCATCTTAGATTGAATTGTTATTGAGTATTGTATCACCGTTGGGGCCATCATTATTTAGAGGTCATTCAGTAAACGTTTGAGGAGCTAGGGTACTTTAAATCATAAACCCAACAACTCAGTCAGAACGTAATACCAATATGAAACCTCTTAATATGAAGCTCCCTTGTATTGTGATACGGTATAATCAGTTTTAAGCGTTTTGCTCAATAACTGGAAATATTAAGCACGACCAGCGTTAATTAAAGTTATGTCTAGTAAGGTTTTGAATATATTTTTATACTTTTTCAAAATGTTACATTTTAGACCCTTGAGAATGAAAAATGGCAAAATATACCCTTGGAGTTTGCACTTTTACGTGTTTGGTCGTTCAAGTTTAAAAGATGTACAAAGTAAACCTTTCACTTTGGAAAGTGACATAATAGACCCCTATAGTTAGACTTTATTAAAATGACATTTTTTAGTCCTTTTAGTTATATGTTTCAAAAAGTTTACGATATATACCCCTTGCATGGATAATATTTACAAAACAAGTCTGAATGGCCATGCAAGCTTATTTTAACATTCCAAAAGATATTTCCCTGGTTATAGCTTATTTGAATAAGCTAAATACGAATGGTTTTAGTACGAAAGTTTAAAATAAGTTTCGTTTATAGCCCAAAAATTAAAAAGGTCAAATTAGGGTTTCCAAATAAAAACAAGCGGATTTTAAGCTCAAATTCTTTTTCAAACTTTATTATTTACGTTTTTTAATGTGTGGTATGCGGAGGTGACTGAGTTTAGTTACTTGTCGTTAGAATGTTTAGAGTTTTGATTAATGGAGAAACAGGAAATTTGGGTGTTCAAGTAGGTGGCGTGGGGGAGGGAGTAGGGGTGGAACTCAATATCGTTGGGCGTGGTGCCTTGGTTCGCCGGTTGGCAGGTGTGGGGTAGCGCGGTGGTGGGCGTAGACCGGGCCGCTCTGGGGGCGGCGTGGAAGGGGGTAGGAAGGGGTCGTTCCTTTGTGTTTTTTTGTTTCTCTTTTATTTTCTTGGATTCCTCCTTTTGGTCTTTTTCTTACTATTTTTTTTTTGTTCTTTTTTTTGTTTTTTTTTTTTTTTGTTCTTTATATTTTTTTTTTTATTCTTCTCCTTTTCTTTCTTCTTTTTTTTTTTTTTTATTGTTTTTTTTTTTTTTTTTTTTTTGTTTTTTTCTTTTTTTTTTTTTTTTTTTTTTTTTCTTTTTTTTTTTTTTTTTTTTTTTTTTTTTATCTTTTTTTTTATTTTTTTTATTCCTTTTTTTTTTCTTTTTTTGGTTTTTTTATTTCTTTTTCTTTTTTTTTTTTTTTTTTTCTTCTATTTTATTTATTATTTTTTCTTTTTTTTTTTTTTTTTTCTTTGTTTTTTTTTTTTTATTTTTTTTTTTTTTTTTTTTTTTTTTTTTTTATTTTGGATTTTTTTTTTTTCTTTTTTTTTTTTTTTTTTTATTTTTCTTTTTTTTTTTTTTTTATTTTTTTATTTCTTTTTTATCTTATTTTTTTTTTTTTCTTTTTTTTTTGTTTTTTTTTTTTTTATCCTTTTTTTTTTTTTTTTTTTTTTTTTACTATTTTTTCTTTTTTTTTTTTTTTTTTTTTTTCTTTTTTTTTTTTTTTTTTTTTTTTTTTTTCTTTTTTTTTTTTTTTCTTTTTTTTTTTTTTTTGTCTGATTTATTTTTGTTTTTTTTATTTTTTTCTTTTTATGTTTTTTTTGTTTCTTTTTTGGTTGTTTTGTCTTGTCCTTATTTTTTGTTTTATGGTTTTTTTGGTTTTTTTTTATTCCATTTTCTTTTCTTTCTTCTTTTGGATCCAAAAAGGTTAAAACACATATGTTTTTGAGTTCAAGTTTTTAGTCCAAAATCCATAATAATGATATTTTTCAAATATGAAAAGTAATTTACAGGTTATAGCTTATTAATATAAGCTAAAATATGAAGATTTAACATAACAAAAGTTCAAAATAATAATTTGTTAAGCTAGAAATCAAAACGGGTTAAATTAGGGTTTCAAAATGAAAACGCGCGGGTTTTTAAGATCAAATTCTTTCAAAACTTATTAAAGTACTTATTATAATGTTAGAGAGCTAGAGGATTGCTGCTATTAAGGGTTGTAGAGGAGGAAGTGGGGGATGAGTTAGAATAAAGAGTTTATGCCCCTATTTATAGTCGAAATGAGCTTGGAGGCTAAGGGATACTTTGAGACCAGGTGTGGACATGTATGAGAGCTAAAGGGTGATGTGTAGAAGCTATGTGATGAGTTTCTAGGGCTAGAAACTAGCTTAAGGGTGTTGGCTTGTTCTTGTGATGCCGCGGCTAAAGGAGAGACAAAGAGAGGTGATGTGGCTCATTTTAAGACTAAGAATGGACTAGATATTTAGGAGAGGTGCTTGTAAGCAGCTTAGGGATGGAGGTGCTTGTCATTGAGGTGCTTAGTTGCAAGAAAAACTTTCAAAATGGGTCAATTTGTAAAGAATTAAGGTCACAGGTACATTAGGGCTTGTTTAGGGTTTTTGAGCTTGGATTTCAAGTACATTGATGATATAAGTGTGGATTAATGTTTGTATTAAGGATTAATAACAAAATTTGATAGGTGGTTTGGGTTTAAAATGGGCGAAAATTAGTAAACGGGTCAAAAGTTCATATTAGGGCACTATTAGGGTTTCTTGGATTTAATTCGCATACATTTGAAGTAAAATTATGAATTGATGATAGAGTATGATTGATAATGTTGTAAATTAAGTTATTACAATTTATTTGAGTAATGGTTTGGGTTTACAATGGATAAAAATCAAGAAACGGGTCATGGTTTAGTATTTTGCTCAGGTTTGGGTTTATGGGTTTTAAATTAGGGTTTTGAGTGTAAAAATATGTATGAGAGCTTATGAATAAAATAATTAGGGTTTACATATTGTATATTGAGTGTATTAGCTTGTACAAAAGTGGTGGTTAAGAAACTTGAATGAAAACGGAGGTAAAATGGCTATTTTGGAGATCATGCTTAATGACTTGTATATTATACTTTTAAAGACTTGTACTTTGACTTGGAGGGAGTTTATATTTCAAATGAGATGTTATATTACTTGTACATATGCTTTAGTAGCTTGTGCATTCACTTTAGATGTTAATCTTTCATGAAATTAGGGTTTAGAGGTATACGATAACGGTTTAAAGCCCGTCTTAATATAAATTTGCAAATGGTACATTATATGAGTAATGTACTTTGTAAAAATGATATTATGATATTGAATTGACATGTTATGATCTTTTCTTGACATATATGAAGATAGGATTGCCATTGGTAGGTTGCGTGAGTTCGTTAACTTTAGATATGCAAGTTACATTGCATATTGAGATATTGGTAATGCAAGTAATGTAATAAAGCAAAAAATTTCCCTGAAAAAGGTGGTTCATATATAATAAATAGATAGTACATTGAATCTAACTTAATAGATGGATATTTACATTGATGAAAATTGTGGGTTATTATATTCTAATCTAATTTTGTTCTAGAAAACTGGACTTTGAACTTTGAAAAAGTAAGATATGTAACTTAAGACAGACTAAAAACCAAAAGGGAAATTGCACTCTATTTTTATACTTACTACTGTATTATAGACTTAAAATAGCATGAAAATGATACTAACAAGCACTTAAACAAGATCAAACCAAATAAGCTAGATTATAGGACCAAATTACCACAGATTCAAATCATGGTTACAACAAACCTAAAACTAGATTTTTAAACCTTAAAAACTGAATTTAACTAACTCTAAGACTCTAATTTAGCTTGTTGAAATTGACTAAAGTGACAAAAATGATCTAGCAATACTAACTCAAGTTAGTACTACTTGATCCAAACACCCCTTTAAAAGTTGTTTTTCCATTTTTAAGCTGATTTAGATTGAAATAGGCCGAGGTTTGTGAAACAGATGATGAAATAAGTTTATTAAGGTCTGATACGCAATTAACAACCACAAATAAGCAGTACATAATAAGCTAAAATAATAAATATATTTTTGGTTTTTTAGATAGTTTTAAAGAAAAAACTAAACTAATGAAATCTAAACAACAAACTAACAATAATAGGACAGATTAAGCTAATATAAGTAGTAAATAGCAAAAATTAAGCAAATAAGCAGAAATAAGCACAATTAAGCATGAGATAAGCAAAACAATATTAAGCTAAAATATGCAATAGAAAGTGAACTTACAATAGCCCTTGTTCAAAACAAGGCAAACATGCTCAAAAGAGCTTTGTCTACATGCTCTAGCTTGTTTCGAACAAGCTAGTATTGTCATATGAGCCCATCACAATCTGCCTCATCTTCCAAAATAAGCTGAGGTTATATTTTAGAGAGATTTAAGGTGAATAACTAAGCTCAGTTTAGCTTTTGAGGGCTAAACTGAGTATAAAATAGCTTAATTGAGCTTATTAAGTGATAACACTAAACATTGCTTAACAAAGGTTCATTAAGTAAAACAGAATTGATGTGAACAATTGAAATAAGCTAATAATTTTATTAAAACTCAAACATTTACAATCTTTTAAGAGTAAAAATGCATTAAAAAGAACAATAAGCTAAAGATTACTTTAATAAGCTAAAATTAAGCTAAAAACTAGACATCTTCAAGTGTGTAAGGCCTCCTCTTTATATAGTGATAAGGGGAAGGTTCTAGGACCCTAGCATACTCCTCTCTCTTCAATCTCGTCCCTTCAATCTTGATTCATTCTCACACAATCAATCTAAGCCCTTGATTTGATGCCACGTCTCTCAACCAATCAAAATGCTTGGGATCGCCAAGCTGTCATTCTATTGCATCATTGTTTACATCATGTGAGCTTCTAGAAGGACGAGATGTGTGAGTGTGGATTGGGTGATCTTGGTTTACCTTGTGTAATCGTTCATGGTGAAATAAAGGAGGGAAAAGAGAAATGGGAATAGTAATTTCTTACTGTGTAACTTGGGGCGTTGACCCGGTTTAAAACATTAACTTGGGCTTATGAGAAAGGGGGTTGGGCTAGGGTAAAGGTTATATGGTAAATGGGCTAACGGTAGTTAGGGGAATTATAAAGGGGGTGTTGGTTTAGGATTAATGGTGTAATGCTATAAGGACTAACGGTGAAATTGTTTTAGGGTTTCTTTTAGGTTAAAGGTTTAATGGGATTGGATTTGGTTAAGACTCAAGATAAATTCGCCTTCGGTTTTGATTTCTTATACTCTTTCCATTCTTGTGCCTGATTTTGTCCGTTTTGCTTTGTTTTTGTCCTTTTGTGCAATATCCGTTACCTGCAAGACATAATTCATAATACAAACGAATACAATGCATTTTTCTATATTTATTGGTCATTATTGGTCTTTTTAGCTGGTTTTATTAGGTAAAAGGTATGTGTATTTAAGCACATACCAATTTAGATTATGGTTGGAGCATATAGGTTAGAGGTTTGAGAAGAAGACACGAGAAGAGGATAGGTGCTCCAAGTATATAGGTTTGAGGTATAAGGAGAAGATATGAGAAATAAAGGTGAAGGTGATTATATGTTTCTTGGATAATTTAGACGAGGTTATAAGAAATGAGAGGAAGGCTTGAAAAAAAGGTAGGTATTTCAAGTATATAAGTTGAAGGTGTGAGAAGGGGACCTTAATGTTGAGGGTGATTTTAAGGTGAAGGAGGTAAAGTATTTAGAGTACGTATGAACCCTTCATTTTATTTGACAATCCCCAATCCTATCTTCTTATAAAGGTGAGCTTGCATCCTCCTAGTGAAGTCTTCTATCATCATGGTTTAATCGACTCCTTGCTATTTACCCACATATCTCCGAGCTCTCCTTGCTCATTTGCATCCCCATGATAATTACATTCCTTGTATATTGATTCTAGAGGATCCATGAATCAAATAAATTACCATCGATGCTCAAGAAGTTCGATGCAATTTAAATGAGTAGAACGCTTGCAAGTGCTCCCTCTCGGTGTATGCTCCCATTGTTTGGGGTAACAAAGAATCAATATATGGATAAGTTACACTACTACACAAAAGGCTATAAACACCCCTCCAAAAAGATCGGTTATTTAAAACCCTATCTCCATGACAAAAAACTAGTGGGAAGGGAATTAATGGAAATAAGTTTTCTTGAAAAAACCAGTTTTCATAATAGAAATCGTATAAAAATTAGTTTTTTGGGGTGCAAACCACTCTTTTTACACAATAAAAGACACTGGTGTGTATGTAAAACTTATTCTTTTTTTTACAAGAAATTTACAATAAATTCTTTTTTTACAAGAAATTTACAAGGTGAAAATTCTTTTTTTTAACAATAAATTTCACATTACTTTTACTTAATAGTTTTATGTAAAACTTATTATTAGTTACAAAGAAATGACAACAAGTATAAAGTAAAAGGGCCCAAAATGTAACTTCTTATTTATATAAAACAAATTTACATAGACTTTTCAATCTTCTTCTTGCAGTCTCAAATCTCCTATAATGATCGTCATAGTCTTACCATATTTGAATCATGGAAGTCAATGCGCGAAATATAAGGATACAATCACTACGAATCCGGATGCAAAAAAATTAAATGTTCCCTTTATTTTTTCATAACTCTCCCGCGTTCTATCTCAAATCCCGTCCAAAAATGATGAATAAAAGGGGCAAACATCTTCACGGTATCATTATCACGAACCCTAAACCTAAACCTAAACCACCAATAACCTATTTCACCAACAACAAACTACTTTCTTTCTGGTAAAGGAAAACACAAAGTGGGGATTTTTGTATTTAAAAAAAATGTTTCCTTAATAGGAAACATTCTTCTAATTTTTATTTATTTCTTTTAAATATAGTTAATTAAAAGTCTAAATATTTCCTTAATTATCAATTAGTATTTATAATTTTATTGATTTTGATAAAATTATGCTCAATTTCGATTTTATGATAAAAATAAGTTAAAAAAATATATGTGTCAAATATAGGAAAAAACAAAACTTTCAGAAGATATATATATATATATATATATATATATATATATATATATATATATATATGCCTGCTTCTATTCAAACCTAATAATAACTTCCCTAAAAAATATTCTTCCGAATACCACCGCTTCCACCACTGTTGCCGCCATCTAACCGATAACCTAATTCCGGCCACCACTTAACTAATACGGCCACTTCTACTGCTGCTACCACTAAAGTGTACCAATTTGTGAGCATAAGTAAAACAGAAGTATGAGAATAAAAGGTTAGTTTTGAATTGCACTAAAGGTGTTCGATGTTATGCCTCTTGTTACTTTTGTGCTAACTTTGTGATAAATTTTATTATTATTGTTATGCACAATTTTGTTTTTTTCTTGATGTGGATTTATCTAATTTTTTTGATTTAAGGTATCTTTATGAGTTATGTATGAGGGCCAACAAGTAGGTTATCAAACTAAAATAAACTAATGTATGATATGGATACATTTAATGTTCTTCAAGATTTGTCTTGTGACTTTAGTTGGATACTTGGATATAATTATCATTTATATGGCTCACGTTGCAAACTATTATAGTGCCCGTGTTCATACTGCTTTACAAGAGGAATTAGAACCTCTTATGGCAAGCTCGGGAAGTGACGAAAATGGTACTAATAAGAATGATTATAGCTGCCAACAAATGTGGAGAAAGGCATTTTTTTGATTGTTTCCTCAAGGTTGATGATGAAATTGGTGGAAAACAAGCTAATGATGAATCAAATTGTGGTGATTCGACGGTGGTTTTATGTAGAGGGAAAGAATCCTTGGCATTGTATGTAGATCATAAGGTAATAAATTGACTTTTCTCATACCCTGCCTTGGCAGGATTGGGTATCGTTGTTGTTGTTGTGATAAGGTAATATGCAACATGTTTTTGGTTTTATGTTTTGAAACTTAATAATTTAGTGTTTGAATAAACATATTATGATATGAAAATAATAAGATTACAGCCTCTAACATCAACACGCCAAAAAAATTATTTTCTACAATCTATTACATTACAACTGATTATGTAAATCTAGTTATTGCATACCTTTTATTCACTTTCAACGGACAATCCCAAGCACCCCCTTTATAGCATACTTATATGTTATGCAAGATATTTATTTAAGGATTATAGAATAAAATTAGTCATAAATGGCCCATTTTTAGTCAAAGTGGTTTAAATCATGATACATAATGAAGTTGCTGATTTGCCATTGTCATGGACTGTTGAGAAAAGTCAATGCATCCCGTAATAATTGAATATGAGCATATGTGGCATATTTACTCTTATATTTTTTTTGTCTAATAATATGTATTGATTCTGTAATAGCCAAATCGGAAGACGAATATGCAAGAATTAAAGCGGTTGGAGGTAAAGGCATACAATGGAATGGGCATCGTGTTTTTGGTGTTCTTGCAATGTCAAGATCTATTGGTATGCTTTTGTATGCTCTTATATTATCTTGTGCCCATATCCATTGACCGATGTGGTCGATATTCTATAACTTGTGGTCGTTAGGGCATTTGGTTTAAATAACTTTCGTGGAATGCGTGTGTGATACTCTGTAGTATGGGTTATAGGGTGATCTGAGAGCGAACTGGTCTATATGGGTCTTGATCTACGATTTGCGTATGTGATGATTCTGTGCACCATTAATGATACCAATAGGCACGTAAGCAAAGCGGGACAGAATGGGTGGGTCAGTTGGATCTATTAATGGGTTAAAGCGAGTTTGGGTTCAAATGGTTAATTTTTTCACGGGTGTGCTGACAATACTGTATGTAATATTTTGAGTCATTTGACACATTTCCCCTATTGCCATCTTTTTTGGGACCCATTTGAGGTAAAAAAACCCACTGAGTCGAAATTACCACCTTTACAATTTTATGCTTTTGTTTCTTTATACACAATAGTTTCCGATTTAGTTACTTTGTTTTGTATGGCTACTAATAGGATTTTCTTTTTAACTATTGTTTTATTACTTATATCGTGTTCACATCTTTCATTCAGGGTGCATAAAAATCAACAATATTTCTGGACCAAGGACGTGATTCGCCCCTTTGATCAGACTCAAGAAACACAACACCAAAGGTATAGTTTCTTCCAATAAAGAAAACGTTAAGTCGTTATGAAAGGGGAACTTATACACACAATAGTTTCAAATATGATAGCAGTAAGCCTTTGTGTTCATGATAAAATTTTCTTATCCGTTCTGTATGATGTGAAATCTGAAAATGGAATTCAAGTTTGCATACAGGAGAAGCTGGGATATTTACCTCTTGAATACAATCATGAGAAAATAGCTTCCAGTGGTGATCTTCTATTATGGTGAGATCCAAATGTTTCACAAAATTGTATCAAGTTCATTTTGGTACTCCTTTTGCTTTATTTGATGTTTATTATAGTACTAATGTTTTTATTTCATTAAATTACTAGTAGGTACCTTGGACTAATAAGCGTCCGTTGGAGAATAGAGAGTTGAACGCGATCATTGACGCATGGTTTACGTTGTGGCGAGATTAGTCTTATATAATTATGTTGAATTCTAATGTTTTTCTTTATGGTTATTTGTTGAATTCTAGTGATTTAATTTGATTTGAATTTTGTATTTGCTTTATGTTAAGCAAAATTAAAGTTGTCTTTATTTACTTTAATTTGTTGATTTTGACATTTTTGGTCCATCTAAATCGGTTTATATATATTTGTTGTATTTATATTTCATTATTTTGGTGGGTTAAATTTGTATGTTTTGGAATTTATTAAAAAATTCCAATTTAAAAAAAAATAGATTAAAAAAAGATAGATTTTGAGATAAAAACATATCTTTTTACTCTATATAAAGACAGGTTAGATGTTTTTATAAAGACATGTTGTGGGAGAACCAGTGTCCATTTTCA
>BQNB010014332.1:0-29006 GCA_026074375.1 Tanacetum coccineum
AAAAAAAAAAGATATCGAACCGTCCCAAAAAAAGAAAATATTCGGGAAAAAATTAACCCGTCCCAACGCAAATTTTTTTTCTTCCCGAAATATACACATTAGGCATCAAATCCACTGTCGTTTTGACAGTGGATCACTTACTACAGTAACGGGCTCCCATTTTGGGCCAGCCCGATTTTAGTGTTTTTCTTTTTTTAAAATTTTTTTTTTAAAATTTGTATGCACAAAGTAGGAGGGAAAAAAATATTACAAAAGTTCCGATTTCTTCAGATAAAAAAAAAATACCCACGAAAACATCTTCGATACCTAATAACTTTAAAATAATCGATATGGTCACAAGCTTACAACCCATTATATTAAAAAAAAACTCATATAGCAAAAAAAAAACAACACTTTAAACATGAGGCCCAACACATAAGCCATATAAAAAAAATTATTACTAATATACACATTTGTCGACAAACTAGCCTAAAATTCGCATAAAATCTGGCCCAAAATCTGGCCCCAAAAAAAGATATCAAACCGTCACAAAAAAAGAAAATATTCGGGAAAAAATTAACCCGTCCCAACGCAAAAAAATATTTCCCGAATCGTACAAAAGAAGGAAATATTCGGGAAAAAATTAGCCCGTCCCAACGCAAATTTTTTTTCCCCGAATCATACAAAAAAAGAACATATTAAAAATTAGCCCCGCCATAACGCATCGCCAAAAAAAAACCCCCGAAACTTAAAAAAACAAAATTATTTGAGAAAAAATTAGTCCTGCCGCAACGCGCGAGTTCTTTTGCTTGTTAAATACAAATACATAACTTCACATATGACTCACAAAAAATACGGATATTTCATACTTTTTATTCTTTTTGTTTTTTTGTTTACAGTGCAACACAATTTTTTATCAGTTTATATACCGTACTTTTTAACAGTTTAATTCTTTTAACTTGTTAAACTTTATATTTTTTTCCGCATTTTCCGTTTCACAATTTTATAACATAAACAAAACTATAAAAATAAAAAAACACAAAAACATAAAGGTACAAATGATTATTTAGAGGGAGTATTTTTTTTTTGGAACAACAATTTATTCGATCAAAAAACTAGCAATGAGCTAGAATTACAAGGAAACAAGATATGGGTTTTTAAGTTAATCGTTCCAACTAAACGAGGTTTTACATCGATACCTACACCAATAAAACGATCCAGACACAATGTCATCAAAAATCATCGCCTTCAAAGGAATTTTAGAATCAAAAAGCCGTTCCATCATGAACTTCTAAACATACGGTTCAAATCATGCACCTTAAATTTGGTTCCAAAAATATTGTGGTGGGATCCTCGGTCCATATGGCAAAAGTTTTCTTGAAAACTATGGACATCAACTTTGCTTGTCGCCCTAAAACAGCTGCAGGAAAATACCCCACCTACAATTATTCTGACATCACATGGTCCCCTTATGGACCTTATTGGCGACAAGCACGTAAATTGTGTGTTGTGGAGCTGTTTCGTGTGAGACGATTGGATTATACGAATACATCCGCGTAGAGGAAAAGGAGTCGCTTATAAATGAGGTTCATAAGTTATCCGATGAAGAAATTGTGTTGAAGGATCTATTGGGGACGTTGAGTTTGAATGTGATTAATCGGATGGTGTTGGGGAAGAAAATTTTGGATGAAACGGAGGTTGTGAAATCGATGGTGAGTGGAGAGGAGTTTAAGAAGATGGTTTATGAGTGGATTTTGCTAAATGGAGTGCTTAACATTGGTGATTGGATACCATGGATCGGTTTCATGGTTCTTCAGAAGTATGTGAAGAGGATGAAGACGATGAGTAAGAATTTTGATTTGTTTCTTGAGAATGTGTTAAACGAGCACGATGAGAGGAGGAGGTTGGAGGCAGAGAATTTTGTCTCGAAGGACATGGTTGACTTGTTATTGCAGATTTATGATGATACAACTCTTGATGTTAAGTTTGAGAGACATGGCGTAAAGGCATTTACTCTGGTACACTAACCCTGCCATCTTATGTTTTAAAAAAAATTGTTGAAGATACACATTATAAGGAGTAATGAGCACTTTTAATTTATATGTGACCAACTTAATTAGCACAGTGTAATGTATTGTTACTTTGTAATGTTTTATCCATAGGCTAAGTAAAAAAATTATAGTAAGTGAGACACAGCTTCTTCTTACAAATAATTAATAGAGAGAAATGACAAACAAAACTTTATTAATTCATTACATGTGTTAGCCCATGCCATTTAAATTTTCTTGTACAATTTTCCTAGCTTGATTTGCATCATTCCTAACTTCAATAGTTAGCTCTAGCTTCTTGAAAAATTCTTCAGCCTCTGGAATCCCTCTTATAATTTCATTCTGAAGTCTGATCAGCTGAGGAGTAGTGGCTAAATAAAATTCTTCTTCTCTTCGAAATACCAGATCAAAGTTATTATTATTGAAGAAGGATCCTGACTCAGGGTCTCTGATGACCAGCCCTTTTCTACCTTTAACCCCTGGAGGGGAAATTAAGTTTCTGTGCATCCCATCAACCATTATATTCTCTTTTACAAACACCTCTTGCAGGATCTCTGAGCTTCTTTTTCTCTTCATGTCATCCATTGAGATTCCAAAGGTTGATAGTTCAGGTAGAGGTGGAACGCCTAGCTTCTTTGCTTGAGTTAATACCCACTCGAATTTGGCTCTTAGGCTTTGAAGTAGTAAACCATTTGACTTGCCTTTTGACTTGGATGCTAGAGCATGTACTTCAAGCCATTCACTAAACTCCAGTGTCTTTAGTCTGAACTTGTCATAAATAGTGAGGTTCAGTGGTTCATTGCGTCTGGTGATCCTCATAGTAGCTTCCTTAGAAGAGTTTACTTCGTAGTTGATCTTTGTGATTAACAGTTGATCAACCCTATGAGAGATCTGATGATTGTATTCATCTAACATCTTTTTCCTTTTGGCCTCATACTCAGCCATCTTTTAAGCCTGAGCCCTGATTGTAGCTGGGTTCATAATTTTCTGCAATGACTTCTCTGACTTTTCTTTCTCAGCCTTGAGATTAGATAGTCTTTTCATCTCCTTAAGCTAAGCCATGACATCCTCATTAGTCAGCTCCCCCTCTGGGATGACAAAGGACTTGAAACTTGGTATTTTGGGAACTGAACCTCCTTCTTCCATAAAGGGCATGATCCAAGAGGAGTTGGATCTCTTGGTGGAGTTGGCTCTCTTGGAGGAGTAGGAGAGAAGATGGATGATGTAGTCTTGTTGAGATGTTCTGTGAATTGATCAATTGTCATTGTGGTATTATTAGGCTTCTGGAAAGGCTCAGGCATGATTGACTTTGAAGGTATTGGTGATGGAATTGATGATGGTGATGGAATTGATGATGGTGTTGGAATTAGAAACTTTAGCTTTTTGACGGGAGGTTCATCATCTGATACTTTCTTCTCTGAGTTATTTTCCTCTGAAACCTTTTCTACTTAAGTAGGAGGAACTAGAGCATTTTCTTCATTAACAGGGGGCTTGTTCTTGAGCTGGTGTTTGATCCCCCTAAGCAACGACCATAGTAACTTCCCCTGACTGTTGCTTCCCCGGAGTTTAATCAGGGCTCTCTTCAGCTGGTGTTTCGAAGTTGTTCTTTTCCCACTTCTTCCCCTCAGTATTAGCCTTTAAAGACTACTGCTGCTTCAATGAGGAGAATCATGTCCTTAAACATACTCTTAAGATCCTAAACATGTTAGGATTTTATGGGCACAGTGGATTGAACTAAAGCTAGTTTGTCAGAAACCTTCTGCATTGCCTTACGGACCTTGTGTCTGACTGACAACCCCAACTTAGTTTTGATTACCTTGCTCAGCTCCTGCTGAAGGGTGACAAACCAATGACTCTCCAGAGTGTTGAATGCATTAAATTATTTGTTTATTGGCTTTAGAAGAATGTTCAGAAGTTGATCTTGCAAGGACTGTTGAACTTGTGCAGCATATACTAGCAATTTTTCTTTAATGGATTCTGAAACAGATTGTTTGATAGAATCCTTAATCAGCTAAGGAAGAGTGTTCTTCAGAGCCTTTGAGAGTAGACCAGGCAGATTTTCTTTAAGAGAATCCTCAACAATTGAAGGCATAAAGGACTGAATATCATCAGTTACTTTCTTGGTTACGCTGGACTCTAACTAATCAATCTTGGTGTTAACTATGCGCAGCTCTTCATTAAGATGACCAATGGTGTCTGATAGGGCTGATATATCAGCGAAAGCATTAAAGGTTTCAGTAGTTCCTTCCTTAGATTCATCGTCAGGAGAGTCTGGAGTCTCAAAGCCATTCAGAGAGGCAAAGTCATCATCAGGTATTGAACGGAGACCAGAGTCAGAGTCATAATCACCATGCATTGTTGACTTTGTTTGATCATATTCAAAGGGTGATGGTTCATCACCTAGAAACGTGATTTGAGCGTCATCATCAAGCTGTCTTGGCTGAAACCTCTTAATTATTTTGATCTCTAACTCTATGTCAAACGGGCTCTTAGGTTTCTCTTAAGCAGCCTGATTCTTTTGATCAATTTCATCCATGATCTGGTCAAAAGTGACATCCCCTATAGATTCCAAACCAGACTCCTTTAACACCTCCTAAACATTTTGGTCTTGTACCTGCATAAATATGTTAGTTGAAAAGGTGAATTTATAATAGAGTGAAGGATCGCCATTCGCTGCCCATAACAAGACTGGGTGTGATTATCTTGTCCCCTTAAAGTCTAAGACTTTGGGACTCTTTTAATTGTGAGTTTGTAATAAGGGGTAGGATCGCCATTCGCTACCCCTAAAAAGACTGGGTGTGATTATTCAGTCTCCTTAAAGCCCAAGACTTTGGGACTCTTTTCATTGTGTATGGGACCTCTGAGTTTGAGTGAGGTTCAGTTCATACAGAGTTCGACTTTTATGCATAGATGGGTTAATCTTGCAAAGTCTAGAATTTTTAGACTCAAACATCAGGCGTTATTAGCCTTTCAGTATCATTCCCTGAGTGCAGACACAGAGTGTACAAAAGATTTGGGAAGTAGTGCAGACACAGACACTCTATTGGGTCAGGGGTAGCCCTTAAATTCACCACTCTCTCCTAGAGAAGTTTGAGAGTGGTTGCTTGCAGTGCCCCTTATATTTAAAATACTGTTACCTTTTTGGCTTCAGCGGTCTTATGTTGGTTTACTTGCTCCTCTGCCGATTTGGAGGCATCTAGACTCTGGGTAGCATCAACAGTGGCCACTATTTCCTCAGCGTGCTAAGTCTCAGTGACTTGTTTTTTGGAAGAATGACCTTGACCTTATATGAATACTTTCGTTTGGAAGAAGGTGGGATTTGCTTCTTCTTTATCTTCAAGTCAGTTGGTGCTTTGGGCTGAGTGACAAGCTGCACAGTGGTCCCGGATAAGGACTTGTCAGCATCATCATCAGCATTCACTTTCTCAGAGGAAAAGATCAAAGAGTGTTTAGGCTGTTGAGAAAGTTTAACTAATTTTAGCATATGTGAAGTCAAAGCGACTTCAGATGCTAATGGTTTCTGAAAAGAAGCAGCTGTAATGGTGTGGGGTTTTACAAAAGTGAGAGAATCGTTCATGTAGTTCTTTCCTAGTAGTTTCTCAAAAATTAGGGATAAAAATCTTGTATAGCAAATATTTGGCTCCCTGATCTTCTTTCTATTTTGAAGCTTATAAACCAAGTCAGAGACAATGATTGCCCCAATATCAACCTCTAGCCCCCAAATAAGACAATAGGCAATGGTCTGCTTATTTAGGCTCAGTTGGTCATGCGATCCCTACATTCCACCTAAACACTTGACAATATATTGCATAAAAATCCTCCAGGTGGGTGTAAAATACTTGATCTTTAAGGGAGAAGTGTTAACAAGGACAATAGATGAAAGGGTTAGTTTATCCTTGTCAATTAAACCCAAAGTAGCCAGCCCAGCCCGTATGGTCTCCTTGGGGGGTACCAGTATGACATTTCTACAAACAGGTAGGCCAATGGTAGAGATAAACTCATCTTGAGTAAAGGATATAGGATTTTCAAATGATGAAAGTGAGAAGGTGATTGTCTTGGTTGCATCATCTACCTCTACTGTGTACTAGAATTCTTTAATGTATTCTACGTAGATGGCGAAGAGTTGAATGGTTAAAGCAGTACCGATGCTACAATTAGAGATAAATCTAAGCATTGGATGGTATAAAATGTTTGTGTGTTCAAGCAGTGCAACTGAATTATTAAAAGCAATGATACCATTCTCACACTTAAAATTTACTTTTGATGATGGTGATAGTTGTGATGATTGTTGTGAAGAAGTTAATTCTGAAGCCATTTGACTTTTAAAAGAAAATTTTGCTTCAATTTAGATGAGAGAATTTGTGAGAGATGATGAAAATGGAGGTTTTAGGGTTTCGAGTGTAAAAGTGATGTGTGTGTGAAAAAGGTGAAAAGTATATACCCCAAAAATTTTATATGTTTAAAAATAAATATTGTTTGTGTTCCGCATTAAATGCGAGTGGTAAAACTGTCACAAAAACGTGGGTCTCCATGACCCTTCGTGTAATGTAATTTCGCATTTTTCGAGAAAGTTGGTAGAAAAACTTTTGAGTAAATTGATGTGTGAAATACACATATCCGTTTATACCAAAATTAACCGTAAATGACCAAAAACACACTAAAAATGGCAAAAATATACTTGATTTTGTGTTTTGTGTGTGCAGGTACAGATAAGACAAAAATCACAAGAAAACCGTCAAAAATGGGCAAACACGGACACGAGAACGAAAGAGTACAAAAGAAGCCGGGGAATCAAGCCAAAGTAAAAAAAAGTTAAAACTCTTAGTCAACTATGGGTCAACAAAAGTCAATCACAAAATGGCATAATCCAGAGTTACAATTCTAGTCCCTCAAGTTTCTAAAGTTAGCCTAATGGGCCCTTACCTTTCCTTATTCCTTACCCGGACCCAAAAATAACAATAAACCAAAAGTCCAAGCCTAATTACCTATACCCGGCCCAAAACCCTAAACCATAACTCTTTTATATAAGTCTAGGGGCCAATTCTGCCAAGATTGAAAGTTATTTAATACTTAGGTTTTCACCTTATAAACCATAAGGGCCAAACTTGCCAATAGCTCAAACTTACACCCCTTTTACCCGTTTTCAGTTAAAAATAGGCGCGAATTTGTTTCACTATTCACCCGTCTCCTACAATTAACCCAAGGTCAAAAATAAGAGGGCAAATGAGAACTGAGGGACAAGATGGGCAATTAAATGGCTCAAATACATGCTGGCAGAGTTTTACATCATCAAACTCACCACATTGGTCAATCACATCAAAGAATGACACGCTGGTAGGAGTAGAAGCACAAAGATTGATGGGTTTTGTACTTAAGGCACTCACAGAAGTAGCACAAATGTCTCAATCACGGATTGCCATGCGTGTGATTATCAAAAGAGAACCAACGGCTAAAGATGATCTTCCAATCATTGAGAGAATGAATGGAAGAGATTGATAAGACCTCAAGAGGCTAGAAGGTTCACTAAGTGGCTATAAATAGCACACCACACACACACAAGGCACCTTTTTAAATTTTTCTAGTTTTTAGCTTTAAGAATTTTTTAGCTTAAATTAGTTTTAGTTTTAGCTTGAGTAAATTTCATTTTCCGTTTCCTTTTTCAAGCATTGTACTCAAATTCAGTTAATGTAATCAAAAGTTAGTTAATGAAAAGTTTCTTTCTCTTTAAGCTTAATCTGTCATAAGCTCTTATACTCATGCTGTTGTCACTCATAAGCTCATTTAAGCTTAGTCTAGCTCTCACTAGTCTATAAGCTAGTGATTGAGCTTGTTTAATCAAGTCCTTAAATCATACTTAAACTATTAAATCAGTTAAACTTAAATACCTTTGCTTATTTGGATTTCAAGCTTTTGGAAGAGAAGCTAGGAATGGAAGAGCTTCTATAGACTTTAACTGGCTTATCAATGGTAAGCCAGAGCTTGTAGATGCTCATTTGAGCCTTTCATCCTTTGTTAAGCTAAGGCTAAAGTAAGTTCTTTATTTACTTTTATGTTTTAAATTCTTAGCTTAGATTTGCTTATCAGTTTATAGTCAGCTTATTAATTGCTTATTTGAGTTTCAGATTTTCTATTTGTGCTTGTCAGTTATAAATTTACATCTGTTTTTAGTTTTATAATTGTAGATCTTAGATTGTCATTTACTTGTCTTTAAAAATCATAAAAACCAATATATATATATATATAATATATTTTATATATATATTATATATATATATATATATATATATATATATATATATATATATATATATATTATATATATATATATAATTAAGATATATATATATATATATAAGTAGCTTAGTTTTAGATTCTTAATTCTAGCTTATCTAGTTGTTGAATTAAGCTTACTAGGATAGTTATAAGCTAATTAGTATCTGGTATTAAGGATTTGTTAATTAAATTTCAAAATCTAATTAATTAAATCTGTCAAAAAGCTAAAGGGGTGTTTGGAATAACAAAGTTTGACCTCTAATAGTCAAACTAAATTGTTCATTTTGCTTGAGTTAAGTTGATTATCATTTAAAAATAGTAGTTAAGTTGTGTGTTCAAATTAGTCTCCAAAATCTAAGTAGTCTTAGCTCATTAAGAGTGTTTTTGCACCAGGGGAATTTTCATTTTTCTTTGATAGTTAAAAGTTTGATCAAAGTCTTTGGAAGTTTTGTTTGTGTGTGTATTGAGTCACTACACACTTAATAAGTGTATCTAGTGCAGGGGTAACCAATTTGGTTACCTGTATTTTGGATTTAGCACTCTTGTCAAGTGCATCAGCTTGTATATCAGCAGTTAATACAGCTGACATTTTTGATTGCATTTTAAGCTAGTTTAGTAGAAATTAGAGTTTAAAATTTAGTAGGCTTATAGATTACATGTAGGAAAATATAGATAAAAACTTAGTTTTTTATAATTTAGCTTAATTCCTAGGGTAAATTAGCTTTAAAAGTTTTCAAAAATCCTAAAAAAATCAAAAACAGTAGTAACCTAGACTTAGCTTCTTAATTTGTATTTCTAGCTTATAGCACTTGTTTTCATGATCTGGATTCATAGCTTATATGTAGGTAATCTAGTTTCCAAAATCTCAGGTTTAATATTAGCTTATTGAGCATTTGAGCTTAAGTTTATTTTGAGATTTTAGTGCTTATTTCTGACTTTGCCATTAAGTTCACTAGATTCAGATAGCTTATAGTTTTGTTAGTATAATTAGCTTATAAAATTTAGATACTAGACATCTTAAGCTAGCTAGAACAGTTTTTGGTTTGTAATTTGAGCTTAATTTGAGCTTTGTGCAAGCTTCTAAGTGTAAACAAGCATTTTTGCCTTCAAAAGGCTACTTACTGAGACAGCAACTTTCATAAGCTCTTTAAGAGCTTAATTTTGGTTTTCAGATAGTATTGTTTTTATTAAAAATGCTTAAAAAAGTGTCCTCTTTAAGCTTGTGTTTTTAGTTTTTGAAAATAAAAAAAATTGTAAAAAAAGGGGTGTATACCAACCTTGAACCCGTGACCTCTAACTCAAATGCCCAATGCCTTAACCAATTGCTTCAATAGCTCATCCGTTTATTCTTTCCCCCATTTAATTATTAACCACACTTTGGGCTTAAGCCCATTTAAATAAGCCGTAGCTTATTGTGGCTATTTAGGAACTTATTTGTTAAGCTGTGAGCCTTTTCTTATTTTTCCTTTGATCTTTATAGCTTTTTAGATTTTCTTTGAATTTTTGGTAATTTTCCATAAAGTAGATTATTTTTAATCATTTTTCTAAGGTTTTAAAATTCAAAAATACATAAAAAATAGAAAAAAGTTTTATAAAAATTCAAAAAAATAGTTTTTAGTATTAGAATAAATACTTTTAGGTTTACAATCAGAAAAATCATTTTCAACACTTTTAGATTTTAATTTTCATTTTTGAGCTTTTAATTTTAATTTTAAAAATAGGATTTTAATTTTAAAAATAGTTTTATGAGTTTTCATGTTATTTTAGACTTTTCTAAGTTTAAAAATCATTTTTCTTAATTTTTAGGACTTAATTTGCTATTTTCTAGGATTTAATTAGATTAAATTCGTTTTTAATTCATAATAAATTCAAAAATAATCAAAAAAATATTTTTCTTTTTCCTAAAATCTACTTTTGTCCTATTCTAGGTTTAAAGTTTTAGTTTGCATTTTTAAGGGTTAATTTAGTCTTACTTGCTTATTTGTCGCGTTTTATTTGTTCCCGTTGATTATCTTAGTGTTTAATTGCTTTTGTGTGCTTATTTTATTTGTTGGTTTTATTTAGTAGTCATAGATAACCAAAAATATATTTTCTCTCATTCAAATCATAATCCAAACTAAGGCGTGGTTTCAATTTCATAAGTCGTTGAGGAAACGACCCGGGAAAGCACACTTCCCTGTAAACATACGTATATTCTTATTATTATATATTTGTATAAGAATTTTCCTAGAGGGCTACTTTGGGAATTATTCTCTATACTTTTGTGTATTAATATAATATAGTGTATAAAAACTACAATCAATTTTTGGCGCCGCTGCCGGGGATTTGTGATAAAGATTCCGTCGTTTACGTTTGTTGATTTTGGTTTGAAGATCCTTTCGTCCTCGAAAGTTTCATTTTTGTTAAATATTTCAAAATTTCAAAAAAAAATTAAAAATATAAAAAGTAATTTTTTTTTTCTTTTTAGTATAAATAGAAGATTAAAAAAAACAAAAAAAAAATATTTTCTCTTTCAATTTAAAAAAAAACAAAGCTGGTAAAAGAACACTAACAAATAATACCTTCAATTGAGGTATTATCCATAATAAGTTTCCCATTCTCACTACACTTGCCATTTGTGTCATTTACGAGGTACGGCTCATCTTAAGAAGCAATTTTTAAGAGTTACCGTGAAGTAATTCGATTATTTGGTTTAAGTTGTCTTCCGTGTATCCGTTTAAAATAGATTGTTAAAAAAAATTAGTGTAATTTTTGTTTACTTTTTAATTTCTTTATTTTTAGTGCATGCGCACTCGTTCTCAAGCTCGTAATCGAAATCGTCGACAACAACAATTAACAACGGTTATTGTTGAGGAACCCGAGTTTCCAATGGCCGACAATCGTACCATGGCTCAAATGCTACAAGCTCCCATCGAGGGATACGAAGATGCAATTGTTGTTCCACCGATAAATGCAAACAATTTTGAGCTTAAACAAACTTTGATTAATCTTGTTCAAAGTAATCAATTTACGGGTAAACAAGACCCTCATAATCATCTTCGATTTTTCAACAAGGTTACTTCTACGTTTAGACATCCCGAAGTTCCAAATACAACGATTAAGCTTTTGCTTTTTCCTTTCTCTCTCGAAGGTGAAGCCCGGACTTGGCTAGATAAGGAACCACCTCGATCGATTCTAACGTGGGATGATCTTGTCTCGAAATTCATAAACCAATTCTTTCCACCTTCGAAAACAACTTACCTTCGAAATGAAATCACCACTTTCTACCAAAAACCGAATGAAACTTTCAACGAAGCATGGGAACGTTTCAAAGGACTTCTTCGTCAATGTCCTCATCATGGTTTCTCAGAATTACATCAACTTGATACGTTCTACAATTCTTTGAATACCAATGATCAAGATGCTTTAGATTCCGCCGCGGGTGGAAATTTTCTAGATAAGGTACCTCGTGATGGTTTAGCCATTATTGAGAGTAAATCCAAGGTTCGTTATTCAAGAAGCCGTGCAATTGAACCAAGAGTGAGTACGAATGCTCCTTTTTCTACTTCTACACCTTCTAATTCTTTTGAATTTCAACAACTCGCCGCTTCTCTTGAAGACAAAATGGATATTCGAATGAGCCGATTATAAAAGATGATTAGTGAAAAGAATGTTACGACTCCTGCTACCGTCAAAGCAGTCGAGGAAGTTTGTGTCACATGTGGTTCAAACCATAATTTCAATAATTGTCCGTTAACAAGGAACGAATTTCCCGTTTTTCATGATAACATTCATCAATTCCAACAAACCGCCGCCGTTGGCAACTTTGTTCAAAGAAATCCTCCTAATTTGGCAAATCAGATGAGACCACCCGGTTTTAATCAACCAAATGTTCAAAACAACCAAGGAAACCAAAGCCGATATCAAGGAAACAATTTCAATTCGAATCAAAACCGTGGAAACAATTTCAATCAAAACCATCAAAACAATCAAGGTCAAGTTTATCAACCACCAACCAATCAACCACCAGTTTACCAAGTTCCACCATATCAAGCTCCTACGCCTCAAATTCAAGGTGTTTCGAAAATGGATTTTGAAAACTACGTCAAGGCAAATGATGCGGTGTTGAAGAATGTTTAAAATCAAGGTCAAAATTTGCAGAATCAAATGGCTAATGTTACGAGTTTGTTGACAAGTCTTTGTAATAATTTCAAAAATTCAGCCTCTACTTCGAATTCGGGTACTCTTCCAAGTCAAACCGTTACTAACCCTCGTCAGCAAATTAATGCTATCACCACAAGGAGCGGTAAAACTTGTGAAGGACCTTCGACTCCTCTTGTTCCTACACCCGTTGTTTCAAATCCTCAAAAAGAACCCGAACAAAACCCGGAGACGTCAACGGAAAAAGTGCAAAATCCAAATTTGGAAAATACCGCACATGTCCCACCTCCGGAGGAAGAAGAATCCATTTTCATGGAAATCCCAAAACCAAAAGCAAAGAAAACCGTTAATGTTGAAATTCAAGATCTTAATTCTCCAAGACCTAATTCGTATCAATCTAAACTTCCATATCCCGAGAGGATGAAAGTGAGAGAGAACGATAAACCAAGTGCTCAACATAGCCGGTTCTTGAAGATGTTCAAACAACTCCGTTTAGAGATTGGATTGAAAGATGCTCTCGTCAAAATGCCAAAGTTCAACAAATGGTTAAGCTCGTTGCTAAGGAACAAAGAGAAGCTTGAAGAAATCGCCATCACAACCGTTAATGCTGAATGTTCTGCTATCATCATGAACAAAGTTCCCGAGAAGCTCGAAGATCCGGGAAAATTTCTTATTCCGTGTGCTTTACAAGAACTCGATAGGACTAGTGCTTTAGCCGATTCCGGAGCTAGCATAAATCTTTTACCTCATTCTATCTACAAGCAACTTGGGCTTGAAGCTTTGACTCCTACTCGAATGACACTCGAGCTTGCCAATCGTTCAATTACGCACCCGATGGGTATAGCCGAGGATGTTGTAGTTAGAGTTGATGGTTTCACTTTTCTTGCTGATTTTGTAGTGGTTAATTTTGAACCCGACCCGAGAGTGCCTATTATTTTAGGAAGACCTTTCCTTCGCACCGCAAAAGCTCTCATTGATTTGTACGAAGAAACATTGACTTTAAGAGTAGGAAAGGAAGAACTTGTTTAAAAAGCATTTTGTTCATGCCATCTATGTAATCGATTTCTCAAAAGATGACCCGCTTAGTGACAGTACCACTACTCATTCTGATGATCCTTTTCCTAGTTCTTCTCCGGTGAAGACGAGTGATAATTTTGAGAAGTTCGCCGATGAACTTGCTCCTCTTGATTCGTTACCACCGGATAATGATGATTCGACTCTTAAGAAGGACTTGCATGAAGAGAATTTTCAAGTTTACTCAAATTCTCTTTTTAAATTTGATGACAATTTCAAATCTAGCACCATAAATCCTCTTTTTGATGAAATAGAAGAAGATATCAAGATTAAAAATTCCAACGTTTCTGATGAGCCAGTTTTACTCAACCCACCTTTATACGATAAGGTTGAGTGTTTTGCTCCAGAAGACAATAATGATGATAATGATGCTTTTCTAGCTATGGAAGTTTCTTCTAATTTTGAGGAAGGTTATTTCAATTCAGAAGGAGACGTAACTTTTCTTGATAATCTGCTTAGTGATGATGTTTCCCATAATCTCGCTTTCGAAGTGATTTCCAATCATGAACCAGAACAAACTGAATCCTCGATTACGTTTTCCCCAAGGAGTGATCCTCTTCACCATGAGTTCGCCGGTGAACTTTTAACACTTCCTTCGAGGAATGATCGTGAATTTGAGGAATATCTTAGTCTTATGACAGTGCTTTGTGAGATTTCAACTTCCCAGTCACAGGAAAATGTTCATGCTAATCAAAGTTCAGTTATCGAGTCTCTTCCCGTATCTCCTATCCCCGTTGAGGATAGTGAACCCGCTCAAGAAGAGATCGATATTTTCCTTGTTCCAGATGATTTAATTCCACCAGGTGTTGAGAATGATGATTCCGAAGATGAAGATCATGAGTTACCTAACCTTGACCACCAAGATGATCCGTCAATTCCTCGTCCTCCACCGGAACCACCGGATGTTGAGAAATGTTTTGAACCCGAAGCGGGTATTTTGATAACCAAAGTGTTTAAGGGTGTTTCTAAATCTCATGATTTTATGACCAATATTTTACCCACCCTTCCCACCCTTGTTTCAGATTTGACCTTCATTCTCTTTCTTTCTTCATTTCTCTCCTTCGGGAGTGAAGACACCATTTTTGACCCCGGCATCTTCACTTAGAGCCGGTGGCCTCTCATCGGGATGGAACTTTCATGTGCTTTAATGTTTGTCCAAACATTAATGAAAGCCCGATTGAGATTTTCTCTTCCATTTTCACTCTCCCTAAGGACGAATTAATTCAGGGATCGAGTCGAGCTTGTGACTCGGTGAACAAAAACAAGCCGCTTCGTGGGAGTTCACCCCATGCTTATCCTTTTCTATTTTCTTTCTATTTTCTAACTAATGTGTTGTGTTGTGTTGAGGCTAGCTTCTACCGTTTCTTTGTGTTTGTTGTTTGTACTTGTGCATTTTTGCAGGATTGACCCAACAATTTCTGAAGACTCTCGTGTCCGGTGTTGTATCCCGTTTCACTCGAGCTTCCTATCCTTTGTTTGAAATTAGTTTGGGGAGATCCGATATCCTTTCATCTTATCGATTCACGTTTATCTTTGCATAATTCATAAACGGCTTAGATTTTCGTAGAACCCGACTTTAAACATTGAGGACAATGTTTCGTTTTAGTTTGGGGAGGGAATCTATCGATTTGATGTTACCTGCTTATTGTTTTGTTCTCACGTACCCGTTTTCCCACAAAAATAGCAAAAAATTTAAAATTTTAAGATCTTATTTGTAGAAAAAAATGAAAAAATAAAAAAATATTAGTAGTTGGAAAGAAAAATAAAAAAAATAATAAGTGTTAAGACACGAATGTAGGTTTTCCGTTGGTGAGAATAGAAAGTAATTTTTGACCCGATCGAACGTGTTGAGTTCTAGCTTTCTCCCTTAACAAATAATGATGATAGTTTATGCTAGTCTCATGTAGACTTTAAACATGCTAGACTTGAAATCATTAGTAAATGAAGACTTGTGCTAATCTCAAGTAGATTTTAAATATGCCGAGTTGGATTTTATATAGGCTAAGTATTTGCGAATTTCTTTATTAGAGATTTTAAATTGCAAAGAATATTGAGATGTAGTGTTGATTACGAATTAGGATGCTAAACAAGGTTTAATTGGAAAACTTAAAGGCTTATAAGAATAACTTGTGGTTTTTCTTCCCCGAAGTTCTTAAAATGATTAATTATACGTGTTCTCTTTAATTTTTACAAATTAGAGTTTTACTCTTAAAAGTCTAATTAACATATTCAGAGAAAAAGCTTTATCAATGATGAAGTCAATCATCATTTGTAAATAAGAATTTTGGTTCAAATTTATACTTTTGTTTTCTAAAATGAAAAATTTCTATTTGCAAAAATAATATGTCGAATTAATAATGTATAAAAAAATGTAGTTGGTGAATAAAAAGGATGCAAGTTATAGATCCTTAGTGTTAATAATTAATATACAAACTCCATCGCAATAAAGTACATGGGCATTTGTCGGTTCGCTCCCGATGTGACATCGAAAGAAAGGGTGGAGGATGTATATTTAGGGTTGGTATCATAATAAGTACACGAGCTCTTGTCGGAGGCGTGACCAATGTGTCGTCGAAAGAAAAGTGATACCGGTTCCTAGCCTAATAATGAAAATAGTAAATAATAATGTTGCAAGTTAGAAATTAAATAGTGAAAGTTTCCTTTTCTAAAACCAATGTATTCTTTTGAACTAAGGTTTGCAAAAGTCTACAAGGCTTTTTCATCGGAAGTTCAAGAGTCTCGATTATTATTCTCCGGATGGGGTGTCAAAAGCTTACATCTTTACCCGATGACGGTGGGATTTAGTCGAAAGAAGTCATTCATGGGGACAAGGTGAACCAACGATGTCTTAGTAAGGAGAGTTTTTGTTTGCTTTCGAGGTTGTGATCCTACTAAGTGATTAACATATAGCCAAAAGACCAATTTTTGTGTAAAGCTTGGTCGGATTTCAACTATCTAAATATGTGGATTTAATGGTTTAAATTAATTTGAGCACACACACTTAAATATATGATTTATGTCGGGAAGAGAAATTCACAAGTTGTAATTATAAGTAGTCTTAGCATCTTAGCTCGTACTTAACGGTGATCTTATTTTAAAGCTTAGCATGGGAAAAGTGAAAAATCGGGAATGACGAATTTATCTTTTTAGACACTTAATTGTGCTTTTTGTTCTATGATCCTTAAAGTTACCAATGAGGTAATGAAAACAATACATTATGTCTACACAAATAAGTTGTAGTTAGGAATATATCAAGAAAAATCATAAAAAGAGAAAAAGTTTTGAAAATGGGAAATCGGGTGTTTTATAACTTGTGACTTAGAAATTTTCCCCACAAAGACTTTACTACTTCTTAAAGGATTAGTTTGGGGAAATTTCTTAGTATTTGGTTATAAGGCATGTAATATTGCGTGAGGACACACAATCGTTTAGTTTGGGGAATTTTGATATGTGTGAAATACACATATCCGTTTATACCTAAAATAGCCCAATTAAACCCAAAACAGACTAAAAATGGCAAAAATATACTTGTTTTTGTGTTTTGTGTGTGCAGGTACGGATATATCAAAAATCACAAGAAAACCGTCAAAAACGGGCAAACACGGACACGAGAAACGGAAGAGCACAAAAGAAGCCAGAGATGCAAAGCCAAAGCCAGGAAAAGTCAAAAAGTCAAAGCTGTGGTCAACCTCCAGTCAACCTTGGTCAACAGAAGTCAACCCACAAAAGGACAAAACCTCAAAAGTTACCACTTTAGTCCCTCAAGTTTTCAGAAATTACACAAATGGTCCTTGGACTCTTAATGGGCCCTAAATCTTTCAATACCTTACCCGGATCCAAAAAGCCCAAGACATAAGCCCAAACCCTAGCCCATTACCATTTTATTAAAACCACAGGGACCATTTCTGCTATTTACCAAAGTTGTTTTACACTAGAACTTTTATAAAACAAGTGAGGGACTAGTTGTGCAATAAGCCCAAAGTTTAAAACTGAATTTAACCTTTTCAGTTAAAAAAGAGCGCCAAACCATGGGCACTATTCACCGTCTTCCCCATTTCACCATGGGTCAAAATCAAAGGGCTTTTCAAAATTAAAGGGTACGGAAGACAATTCAAGTGGTCCATATCATGATGGCAGGGTCAAATCAGTAATCTCAAGAGCTCCTATTGGTTCACTAAAGCAAGGGTGCCACGTGGCTATGAAGAAAGCACAAGGAGTGACGGGTTTTTACTCTATTATCACTCACACAACTAGCACAAGCTGTCACATCAAAAGAATGACAGCTTGGCAATCCGTGTGAGTATAATTTGATCTAACGGATGAGATTATAGATCCAATCATTGGGAAAATGGATGGTGATGATTGATTGGAGCGTGCAGAGCAAGGGAAGACTAGAAGCTTCAGCTTGGGCCTATAAATACCCTCACTATCACACACACACAGGAGATAGTTAGTAGCTTTTAGTTTTAGCTTAATTTTCAATTTTTAGCTTAAATTTCCTTTAAACTTTGTAATTCTTCCTTTTAAGCATTGTAATCAAGTTTTATGTTAATGAAATTCAGTTTTTAAATAGTCTCTCATAAGCTCTTTGTTTTCATAAGCTCTCACTTTTCCTATTAAATGCTAAGCTAAATATCATAAGCTACTGAATAAGCTCTTATTAGTCTCTAAGCTAATAATTGAGCTCAAATCTTACCTTAATCATACCTTAACTCTTAAAATCAGCTAATAACCTTATCACCTTTGCTTAATTGGATTTTAGCTAATGGAAGGGGAGTCAATTGTGGAAGGACTCCCATGGACCTTTACTAGCTTATCCAAATGGATAAGCTAGAGCTGTAGATAAGCTCTAAGAGCCTAATAGCTTCTGTTAAGCTGAAGCATCCTGTAAGTTTTCTATTTACTTCCTTGTCCTTTAATTTTAGCTTAAATATTGCTTATTAGTATAGATCTGTTTATTTGCTTAATCAGTTTGCTTATTAGTGCTTATTTGCTTTAATTTTAGCTTATTAATCTTGTTTATTCATCTGCATTTAGTTAATATAGTATAGATTATAGTTTTTCAAATTCTGTCATAAAACCATATAAAAAGCCAAAAATAAGTAGATTAGCTTAGAATCTTATATTTAGCTTAAATAGATTGATGTTTGTGTTTGTTAAGCCTATCATAAGCTATTAGTTATCTGGTATCAAAGTTTTATAAGCTAGAATTCATTTCATAAGCTCAATCAAATTCTGTCATATCAGTAAAGGAGTGTTTGGATTAGTCTTATTTGACCTCAAAAAGTCAAAGATATTTGGTACTTTTACTTTGAACAGCTAAATGTTCATATTTGATCAAATTTTAAAAAGGTTTGAAGGTTTAAGGTCTAGTTTGTAGTTCAAGAAGATTTTGAGAAGCTTATTGATTTTAGTTAGCAACCAGGGACGTCTGCCTTATTTCTTGTTTCTGAATTTTCATCCAAGTCTCATTGAGCTAAGTTTGTTTGTAAATGCTTAACACACTCAAATAATGAGTGAGTGTTATGCAGGTATCCCCTTAAGGATACCTGCAAGCTTGGTCTTCAATTATTTATAGTGTACTAGCATAGTAACTTGAGTTAACTACTGCTGTCTTGATTGTCTTCAATTTATTAGGTAGTGTAGTAATGTAGCTTTAATTTTCATCATAGCTTTTATTTCATATAGCTAGTTTACAAAAGCTTAAGATTTCTTCTAGTACATTGCTTCCTAGAAAGTCATTAAAAAAGCCAAAAAGACCAAAAACAGTAGTGATAAATCTTAGTTTTTAAGTTTTAATTTCTAGCTTATAGTAGTTAATTTTACAACTGGATTTCATAGTTTAATAGTTGATTATTAAGTTCTATTAAGCTCAGCTCCTGCTTGGGCTTTTTGAGCAATTGAGCTTAATATTCCTTTGAGATTTTTGAGCTTAAACCTGAGTTTGTTTCTTTGTTCGTCAAATTCAGTTTAGTTGTAAATGTTTGTTGGCTAAGTATAAAAGCTTTTCATATTTAGAGTTATATGCATCATAAAGCTTTCCAAAACATCTTTGTTTTCAAATTTAAAGCTAATTTGAGCATTGTGCAAAGCATTTTGCCAAAAATAAGCTAAAGTGAGCTTACAACCCTCACTTACCTCTGAAGTCAATTTTCAAAAAGCTTTTAAGAGCTTAATTTTTATTTTCATCTTATGTTGTCTTTACAAAAAGTGCTCAAAAACATGTCTTCTTTAAGTCATAATATTTAGTTTTTATAAAAAGTAAGAAAATATAAAAATAAGCAAAAAGGGGGTGTGCCAACCTCGAACCTAAGACCTCTAGTTTAAAGACCCAGTGTGTTAACCAAAGTGCTACAATAGCTCATCCGTCATCACCTCCTTCCTTTTAATTAATAAGCATGTTTTTCTTTCTCTTTTTAAATAAAAGTCGTAGCTTATTAATTAGCTTTTTGAGCTTATTCTTTAAGCTGATTTCTTAGTTTTATTTTTCTTAAGTAGTTTGTTACTAGTTATACTTTCCTTATATTTTTGGTAATTTGTCATTAAGGTAGAATATTTTAATCATTTTCTTAATTTTAATTTCCGAAAAATTAATAAAAAATAGAAAAAAGTTCCAGAAATTACAAAAAAAAATAAGTTTTTTAAAGTTTCATAAAAAATAACTTTTAGTTATACATTAAGAAAAATCATTTTCACCTTTATTAGATTTAAATCTTCATTTGTGAGCTTTATTTTTAATTTAAAAATAGATTTTAATTTTTAAAATAGTTAAAAATAAGTTTTCATAGCTTTTATAATATTTTAGATTATTCTAAAGCTTAAAAATCCATTTTTTATCTTAATTTTTAGGACTTAAATTTTGCTCTTTTCTTTAGATTTAATTAGATTAAAATAGTTTTTAATTCATAAAAAATTCAAAAATAATCAAAAAAATATTTTTCTTTTCCTTAAAATTTTATTTTGTCCTATTTTAGGTTTAGAAATTTAGTTTGAATCTTTAGGGGTTAATTTTAGTATATTTGCTTTATTGTCGCGTTTTATTTGTTTCCCGTTAATTGTTAAGTGTTTAATTGCTTTTATTGTTCGTTTTTTAATTGAGGCTTTTATTTAGTAGTCATAGATCATCAAAAATATCTTTGCTCTCATTCAAATCATAATCCAAGCTAAAACGTGGTTTCAATTGCACAAGTCGTTGGGGAAACGACCTGGGTGATCATTCTTCCCAGTTAAGTATACGTATTATATATTATATTATATATATATCTTTTTAGAGTGAGCTTTTCTTAAGAGAGACTTTAGGAAAGTTCTTAATTGCTCTTTTGGTTATATTATTAGTATATTTTATTGTGTATAAAAATTCAAACATCAGTTATCATCAACTGAGAGTTAGGGATGAAGATATTCCCAAGACTTCTTTCAGAAGAAGATACAAACATTATGAATTTCAAGTGATGCCATTTGGTTTAACTAACGCGCCTGCTGTATTCATGGATCTCATGAATCGTGTGTGTAAACCATACTTGGATAAATTTATGATAGTGTTCATCGATGATATTCTCATCTACTCTCGTAACAAAGAAGAGCATGCAAATTATCTGAGAATAATCCTAGAATTACTCAAGAAAGAGAAGTTGTATGCCAAGTTCTTCAAATGTGATTTCTGGATCCATATTGTGCAATTTCTTGGACACTTAATTGATAGTCAAGGACTTCATGTTGACCCCGCCAAGATTGAAACAGTTAAGAATTGGGCATCTTCTACTACACCTACAGAAATACATCAATTCTTAGGACTTGCTGGCTATTATCGGAGATTTATCAAAGATTTCTCGAAGATTGCAAGTCTTTGACTGAATTAACCCAGAAAAACAAGAAGTATATATGGGGCGAAGAGCAAGAGTCGGCTTTCCAATTACTAAAACAGAAGCTTTGTGAAGCTCCAATCTTAGCATTACCAGAAGGAAACAACGATTTTGTTGTTTACTGTGATGCATCCCATCAAGGTCTGGGAGCGGTGTTAATGCAAAGAGAGAAAGTTATTGCATATGCATCCCGACAACTCAAACCTCATGAAGAAAACTATACCACTCATGATCTCGAATTAGGAGCAGTTGTGTTCGCTCTTAAAATCTAGAGACACTATCTCTATGGCACAAAGTGTACGGTTTTCACCGATCACAAAAGTCTTCAACATATTCTTAATAAAAAAGAATTAAACATGAGACAACGTCGTTGCTTAGAATTGCTCGCAGATTACGATTATGAGATTCGTTATCATCCTGAAAAGGCAAATGTTATGGCAGATGCCTTAAGCCGAAAGAAACAAATCAAACCACTTCGAGTTAGATCATTAGTCATGACCATTCATCCAAATTTACCCTCACAAATTCTCAAAGCTCAAACCGAAGCACTTAAGGAAGAAAACATCAAGGCTGAAAACTTACAAGGAATGGATAAAGCATTTGAAATACGTCCTGATGGAACTCATTGTATTAAGAACCGAAGCTGGTTACCACTCTTTGGTAATCTGAGAAACTTGATCATGCATGAGTCCTATAAATCAAAATATTCCATTCACCCGGGTTCTGACAAGATGTATCAGGATCTAAAGAAACTCTATTGGTGGCCTAACTTGAAGGCAATCATCGCTGAATATATTGTGTTAGCCTCAATTTATTGAGTCGAACAAGGAAGCTCGGTCACTCTACGATGGAGCTTCGGTCTTTAATTAGTTAATGTTGTAATAAGATAATATCGGGAATCGGGCTCGATAGATAATCTAATATTGTATATGTTTCGGGTTTAATCCCAAACAAAACCCGAGCCCGGGTCCTAGTTAAATATCCCGCGCGTCACATTAAATGTGTAGGGGTATATATATATTTAGATATTTTCTAAAATATCTAAATATATATAGATATTTTCTTATTTAGAAAATATCTTTTTCATAATATCTAAAATTCTTTTTCTTATTCTCTCTCAACTCTCTCTCTTCTCTCTCTCTATTTTCGTCTCTCTCTAGTTTTCTTGATTCGTGTTTCGTGTTATGAAGTGAAGTATTAATCGGGTTCCTACAATTGGTATCAATCGCCTCGGGTGGATAGCGTATTTTTTTGGTGTTGTAAGCATATTAGACTCGACAGATTTGGTTCATCATTCGGCAAACATAGTTTTCGTGGCTCATTTTGTTAGTGGAAAACTCTCGGCGTCATTGTGTTCGTTTTGGTGATACTCGGGTGAAAAGAAGAGAAAAAACGAGCAGAAAAACGTTGGCACCGAACGCGTGATCGAACGAGCGAAAAACTAGACGATCGAACGAGTGGAAACGTTTGGATCGAACGAGCGAAAAACTAGACGATCGAACGAGTGGAAACGTTTGGATCGAACGAGCGAAAAACTAGACGATCGAACGAGTGGAAACGTTTGGATCGAACGAGCGAAAAACTAGACGATCGAACGAGTGGAAACGTTTGGATCGAACGAGCGAAAAACTAGACGATCGAACGAGTGGAAACGTTTGGATCGAACGAGCGGACCGAACTACCAGGAGACGTCAACGGAATAAGTGCAAAATCCAAATTTGGAGAATATGCACATTGTCCTCCATCATTCGGAGGAAGTAGATTCCATTTTCATTGAATCCTCAAAACAATGCAAAGAAACAGTTAATGTTGAAATTCAATATCTTATTTCTCCAAGTCCGAATCAATCTAAACTTCCATATCCCGAGAGGATGAAAGTTAGAGAGAACGATAAACCAAGTGCTCAACATAGCCGGTTCTTGAAGATGTTCAAACAACTCCGTTTAGAGATTGGATTGAAGATGCTCTTGTCAAAATTGCCAATAGTTCAACAAGGTTAAGGTCGTTGCTAAGGAACAAGGAGAAACTCGAAGAGATCGCCATTACGACCGTAAATGCTGAATGTTCTGCTATCATCATGAACAAAGTTCCCGAGAAGCTCGAAGATCCCGGAAAATTTCTTATCCCATGTGCTTTACAAGAACTCGATAGGACTAGTGCTTTAGCCGATTCCGGAGCTAGCATAAATCTTTTACCTCACTCTATTTACAAGCAACTTGGGCTTGAAGCTTTGACTCCTACTCGAATGACACTCGAGCTTGCCAATCGTTCCATTACTCACCCAATGGGCATAGCCGAGGATGTTGTAGTTAGAGTTGATGGTTTCACTTTTCTTGCGGATTTTGTTGTGGTTAATTTTGAACCAGACCCGAGAGTGCCTATTATTTTAGGAAGACCTTTCCTTCGCACCGCGAAAGCTCTCATCGATTTGTACGAAGAAACATTGACTTTAATAGTAGAAAGGAACACTTGTTATTATTGTCGATAAATCTGAGAAAACAAAGGATAAGCATTTTGTTCACGCCCATTTCTGTCATCAATTTCTCAAAAGATGTCGTTTAGTGACAGTACCACTATCATTCTGATGATCCTTCTCCTAGTTCTTCTTCTGGTGAAGACTAGTGATAATCTTGAGGAGTTATCGATGAACTCACTCTTCTTAAAAAAGATGTTCAAGAAGGAAATTTTCAAGATCATTCAAATCCTCTTTTTGAATTTGATGACAATTTCAAATCTAGCACCATAAATCCTCTTTTTGATGAAATGGAAGAAGATGTCGAGATCAAGAATTCCCAAACATTTTCAATGAACAGGTTTTACTCACACACCCTTTATCCAATAAGGGTTGGAGTGTTTCGCTCTCAGGTAAAAGTGACAATGATGGGATCCGATGTTTTGCTAGTATGGAAGTTCTTCTTACTTTAAGGTAGGTTACTTTCGATTCAGATGGATGACGTATCTTTTCTTGATATATGATTAGTGTGATTCTTCCATATCTCGCTTCCGAAGTGATTTTCGATCATAAACCAGAACAAAATGAATCTTCGATTACTTTTTCTCCAAGAAGTGATCCTCTTCACCATGGGTTCGTCGGAGAAGTCATTACACTTCCTTCGAGGAATGATCGTGAATTTGGGGAATATCTTAGTCTTATGACAGTGCTTTGTGAGATTTCAACTTTCCAGTCACAGGAAAATGTTCATGCTATCAAATTCAATTACGGAGTTCTTCTGTATCTACTATCCTTGGTGGGATAGTGAGCCCCCGCTCAAGAAGAGATCGATATTTTCCTTGTTCCAAATGATTTAATTCTGCCAAGTGTTGAGAATGATGATTCCGAAAATGAAGATAATGAGTTACCTAACCTTGACCATCAAGATAATCCGTCAATTCCTCGTCCTCCACCAGAACCACCGGATGTTGAGAAATGTTTTGAACCGAAGCGGGTATTTGGGATAACAAAGTGTTAAGGTTATTTTTAATTTTATACAGGGGTGTTTCTAAATCGCATGATTTTTAAGGCTGATTTTTCACCACCCTTCCCACCCTTGTTTCAGATTTGACCTTCATATCTCTTTCTTTCTTCATTTCTCTTCTTCGGGAGTGAAGACACCATTTTTGACCCCAACATCATCACCTTTCCATTTTCTTATCTAGAGCCGGTGACATTTTCAATGGAAGTTTCTTGTTCTAAGTGTTTCTCTCCCTAAGGACAAATGAATGCACGGATCGAGTCGAGCTTGCGACTCGGTGAACAAAAACAAGCCGCTTCGTGGGAGTTTAACCCATGCTTATCCATTTTCTTTCTATTTTCTTAAATAATGTGTTGTGATGTGTTGTGGCTATCCTCTTCGGGTTTCTTGTTGTTTGTTGTTTGTTGTGATTTTTGCAGGATGATCCAATAATTGCTGTAAGCCTCTCGTGTCGGTGTTGTGTCCGGATCCACTCGAGTTCTTATCTTTTGTTTGAAATTTAGTTATGGGAGATCCGATATCCTTTAATCTTATCGATTCACGCTCTTATCTTTGCATATTTCATAACGGACTGAGATTTTCTTAGGGACCCGTCTTAAAACACTGGGACAATGGTTCGTTTGAGGTTTGGGGTGGGGAATCGATCGATTTGATGTTGCATGCTTATTGATTTTGTTCTTACGTAACCGTTTTCCACAAAAATAGAACTAATTAATATAATTAAAAAACAAATAAAATTAAAATTTTTAAGATCTTATTTGTAGGAAAATATGAAAAAAAAATATTAGTAGTTGAAAAAAAAAATTATTAAATAATAAAGACACGAATGTAGGTTTTCCGTTGGTGTGTATAGAAGTAATTTTTGAAACGATACGAAACGTATTGAGTTCTAGCTTCCTCCCTTAACAAATTAATGATGTTAGTTTTTATTTGGTGCGAGTCTCATGTAGAATTTTAAACATGCTAGTCTTCGGAAATCATTAGTAAATGAAGACTTGTGCTAATATCAAAGTAGTTTTTAAATATGCGAGTAGGATTTTATTTAGCTAAGTATTGCGAATTTCTTATTAGAGGTTTAAATTGCAAAGAAATAAGAGATGTAGTGTAGATTACAATATTAGGATGCTAAACATAAGTTTATTTGAAAACTTAAAGGTTATAAGAATAACTTGTGGTTTTTCTTTCCCCGAAGTTCTTAAAATGATTTAATTATACGTGTTTCCTTATTTTTTTCAATTAGAGTTTCTACTCTTAAAAGTCTAATCACTATTTAGAGAAATTAACTTTATCCGATGATGAAGTCAACATCTTTTGTTAATAAGAATTTTGGTTCAAGTTATACTTTTGGTTCCTATAAAATCGAATTTTTTTTATTTGCAAAAAATATTGGATTGAAATTAATAATTAGTTTTAAAAAAAATTTGAATGTAGTTGGTAAATAAAAAGGATGCAAGTTATAAATCCTTAGTGTTAATAATTAATATACAAACTCCATAGCATAAAGCACATGGCAAGTTTTGGCCGGTTTCGCTCCCGACTGTGGACATCGAAAAGATTGGTTGGAGGTTGTATATATAGGGTTGGTATCAAATAAGTACACGTGTTCTTTGTAGAGGCGTGGCCAGGATGTGTCGTCGGAAAGATAGTGATTACCGGTCTCCTAGCATAGAATGTAAATAATAATAATAATAATGTTGCAAGTTAGAAAATAAATAGTAAAAGTTTCCTTCTCTAAAACCAAGGTATTCTTTTGAACCAAAAATTTGCAAAAGTCTGCAAAGCTTTTTCATCGGAAGTTCATGAGTCTCGATTTTTATTCTCCGGATGGGGTGTCAAAAGCCTTAGCACTTACCCGATGACGGTGGGATGCTAGAGAAAAAAGTCATTCATGGGGCAAGTGAACCAACAATCTGTCTTAGTAGGAGGTTTTTGTTTGCTTTGAGTTGTGATCTTACTAAGTAGTGATTAACATATTTGCCCATAAAGGCCTATGTGTAAAGCTATTCGGGATTTCAACTATATAAAAATATGTGGATTTAATGGTTTAAATTAATTTGAACACACACACTTAAATATATGATTTATGTCGGGAAGAAAAATTCACAAGTTGTAATTATAAGTAGTCTTAGCATCTTAGTTTGTAATTAGCGGTGATCTTATTTTTAAGCTTAGTATGGGAAAAGTAAAAAATCGGGAATGATGAATTTATCTTTTTAGACACTTTTCAAGTGCTTTTTGTTCCATGATCCTAAAAATTACCACTAAGGTAATGAAAACAATACATTATGTCAACATAAGAATAAGTTGTAGTTAGATAGTCTATCAAGAAAAATCATAAAAAATAAAAAATCTTTGAAAATAGGAATTCGGGTGTTTTATAACTTGTGAATCTCTTAGCTCTCTCAACAAAAATCTTTGCTACTTTTCAAAGGTTTAGTTTGGGGAAGTTTCGAGGTATTTGGTTATAAGGCATGTGATATTGCGTGAGGACACGCAATCGTTTAGTTTGGGGAATTTTGATAAGTGTAAAATACACATATCCGTTTATACCTAATATAGCCCAATTAAACCCAAAATAGACTAAAAATGGCAAAAATATACTTGCTTTTGTGTTTTGTGTGTGCAGGTATGGATATATCAAAAATCACAAGAAAACAGTCAAAAACGGGCAAACACGAACACGGGAAACGGAAGAGCACAATAGGAAGCCAAAGCCAGGAAAAGTCAAAAAGTCAAAGTTGTGGTCAACCTTAAGTCAAAGAAAGTCAACTTTGGGTCAAACAAAGTCAACTCCTTAAATGGACAACATAAGATTGTTTCATTTCAGTCCCTCTAAACTTCAAATGTTACACAAATGGTCCCTAAACCCCTAATGGGCCTTAAACCCTTAAAAACCTTACCCGAATACCAAAAGCCCAATACCTTAGCCCATTACCCATTTTATAAAACCACAGGGACCATTTCTGCCATTTGTGAAAAACCTTTTATACTACACTTTTGTTAAACACAACCACAGGGACTAAATTTGCAAATACCCAAAGTTTTAAAACGTTTTTACCAATTCAGTTAGAAAAAAGGGCGCCAAGCTCATTTTACTATTCATCATCTTCCTAAAATCACCACACAGTCAAAACAAGGGGCAAACACAAATTAAGGGGTGAAAACGACTATTCAAGTGAAGCACAACAAGATGGCAGGGTCAAAAACGTCATATCAAGAGCTCTAATTGGTTCACTCAAGCTAGAAGGCCACGTGGCTATGAAGAAAGCACAAGGAGAGGTGGGTTTTACTCTATTATCACTCACACAACTAGCACAAGCTGTCACATCAAAGGAATGACAGCTTGGCAATCCGTGGGAAATAGATCATGATCCAAGGGCTCAAAATCACTATCCAATGATTGGGAAAATGAATGGCAGAGATTTGAGATGCAAGCAAAGGCCTATAATCTTCATCAGCTGGCTATAAATAGCCTTCACTATCACACACACACGTATGTAGTTTTCTTAAGTAGCTTTTAGTTTTTAGCTTAAACTTTTATTTTAGCTTATGTAACTTTTTCCTTTTAAAGTAATGTAATCAAGTTTAATTAATGAAATTCAGTTCTATTTTGTCATAAGCTCTTTTAAATTTTACTCATAAGCTCTCATTTTCCCTTTTTAACCTATAAGCTACTATGCCACAAGCCCTCATAAGCTCAGTTGCAGCTCTCATGAGTCTATAAGCTCATGATTTGAGCTTAAGCCAGTCTTAATCTTACTAAATATCTAAAACCAGTTAACTACCTTTACTTGTTGGATTATTAAGCTAAGGAAGGGGAGCTTATCATGGAAGAGCTCCCATGGACTTATACTAGCTTATCCATTTGGATAAGCTAGAGCTGGTAGCTGCTATTTAAGTTTACGCTTCTGTTTTGCTAAAGCAATTGTAAGTTCTCTTTTAAATTCTAGCCTAATATTTGCTTAATTACTTGTTTACTTTGCTTATCTGCTTATTTAGTTACTTATTTGAGCTTATTTGTGTTTCATTTTTATCGTTAATCAAGTTCTCCTATCTGTTTTTAGTTAATTTAGTTTAGATCTTTGTTTTTCATTTACTTGTCAAATATACATAAAAAAACAAAAAAATATCTAGTGTAGTTCTTAAATTGTTAAATC